>BSSO01003618.1:0-16126 GCA_030267885.1 Mesembryanthemum crystallinum | reverse complement strand
AAAAAAAAAAAAAACATATTCAAGAGGAAACAAGATTTTGCCCATATAAGAACACATACAGAATTAACCTAGGAGAGATATCTCCGTGAACTCTTACCAGCATACATTTTCTCACGTGCAAGAAATAAGGTATTGATAATGATGGAGTATATGGAGTATAACAGATACTGAAATTTGTGGAATATCAATAGATGATATTGACATCAACATTGTTATTCACTTCATTATCCACAAAAAGAATATTACATGCATATAACTATATGAGTATAGTCAATATGGAATTTATCATAAATTATGGATATTCATCACATATAAATTTGTTATTGATGAAATTATGTCAAAAAGGCAAGATATTGCAAATGTTATTCAATAAAACAACTAACGATGTAATTCGGCCAAGTGTGAATATGATAACAAGGTTAAGCAGGTAAAGGTAGAGGCAAAAGTGGAGAGCAAGAAGGAGGTATACATCTCCTACTTGAACCACGAGTTCCTATCAAGGGACACATATCCTCCCTAGAGCGGGTGTCATATCCTGCATGATTATTCCCTATTCTTCCTAAATCTACCTCTTCCTCACTTACAATCTCTCCAAGTGATCATCTCATACATTCCTACTGGAGCATCAAGACACATCCTTCGAACATGTCCAAGCCATATAAGCTTCGCCTTTCGTATCTTCCCGTTAATAGGGATCACTGCCACGGTGCCACCTTATCGTTAATCACTTCATTCTTAATCTATCCTTCCTAGTTCCCAGTGTGGTTGTAGTCTCATAACCAACAAGGTAACCTCATTTCCTGTTTTCCTCGGTCATTAATATTAGAAATTGAACTTTCTTAATTGGTGGCAATATGTATGATTAAAAATGTGCACAATAAAAAATACATGGTATGATAACCGTACGGTAGTATCCCTTGCAGTTAAGCAGGGACTCTTCTTGTTGCATAAAAACGCTCAAGATGATCCTCCATTTCAGCTAACCAGTATTAATACAATGAGTGATGTCTCACATATTTCCACCATCATGTTGGATGCTCAACCCGATATGAAGCACTCCTTATTTGGAATCACTCGTATACTAACCCTTACATTAGTGGTGCTTGTGCTATCAATAATGTTGCAACTAATACACTTCATCTTTGTTTCACTCAAGGCTTCCCTCCAAAATTCTTACTGTTTAAAACTTCTTTTGTTTCATCCACTAGAACACTATCACTCATAAATACACCAAGCGTTGGCAAGTCTTCCTGAATCTGTCTTGGAGAGCTCACCCATAACTGTAGCGACAAAGGACTTAGCACTACTCTTAACTTCCTCATACATATCTCTAATAACTCAAATTAAGCACGTATCAAAAATACATCCACATATTGAGAGACCGAATGCGGCGGAGAAAACAATTGAGCAGGATTTGAAGCAAGCATTATCAAACAATGATTAAGAACAAACAGGCAATAAAAACATACTCGCAAACTTATTGCTGGCATTGCTACAACCATAGAAGAACTCCGATCCTCTCGACCTCCAGATATCATATTTCAACTTCCCTCCATTGAACTGCAGCTCAATTACAACAAAAACAAACCAGATCAGATCAAAAAAACAAACAGAACACAAATCAGAACAAAAAAGCTAATACCTAAAACATTAACTCACCGGAACAGAAAACACGGAAACTCCAATCGAAGCGTCGCCTCTCTGAAACAAAATCAACCAAAACACAAATCAGAACAAAAACGCAGAGAAATTTGCAGTTTGAAACAAACAACGACAGCAAGAGAGTAGAGTGTGATTACCAATGAGGCACGGTGGACAGCGGAATTGCGATGAGGTGAAGGAGCGAGAAAAGAGAGAACGAAGAAGCAGAGGAAGAAGCCGCCGAAAATGGCGGAAACTGCGGGGAGGTAGCGGCGGAAGCGGTTGCTGGTGGTGCTGTAATGGTGGCGCCGCCTCGGATTCGCCATATCCTTGGCGCCAAAAAGCTCGGTGAATCCACCACCACTCTCTCTCTCTCCAGATGAAGGTGAAGAGAGAGAAAGTTCTAGAGAGAGAGAGGAAGAGGAAGAGGAAGAGAGAGAGTTGATGATGATGATGATGAGAGAGAGAGAGAGAGAGAGATTTCGATCTCAGAAAAATGGTGGTGATGGGGTTTAAATTTGAGGGGAAAATGAAAATGGTTTGTTCGGTGACGACAATTGATTCTCGTGATTATACAGTTTTGTGTGTGTGTGTGTGTGTCTACCCTGTTTGTTATTGTTTGGCCTTTTTTTGGTTTTGCTAGTGCAAATTCGTCTGCAAATGCGTTGTTATGTAATTTAATTGCATTGCATTTTTTTGTTGGCGTTTTTAAAGAGAGAGAAAATCAATGAAAAAAATAACCAAAAAGAAGCTGATTCCCTACGAAAGGAAATGAACTGTTTCGTTTTACTTGCCTATTTATTTCTCTATACTTCCTCATTCGGAGATGGGAGATAAATTGGAACTGATATATCAGGTGACTATTGGGCAAACAAATAATAGTACTGTGTGAATAGTGATACTATTTTTTTGTCGTCAATACTAATGTTTGGCTTAATAGTACCATTTTATAGACTAACAATACATTCCACCTGATATAATATTTTGTGAAAAAAAAATGAAAAATGTGAGTTTTGAATTTATTTTTTTCTTTTCAAGGAATATGAGTATTTATAGCTAATGTCAACTCTGAATATAAAGATTAGTCAAGTTCAATTAATAAAGACCTCTAACAAATAAATCTCAAAGGACACATTATTAGGCAAGTTATGAATGGGACATATCGGAATAAAATCTTTAAGCGTCAATAATGATGTTGTATATTACTCATGAAATGGTGGTTTCTTTTCCAAATTTGTGAATTTTGATAGAATGTTTCATTCAACTTAAATAGGTTTGAAACCTCGCCTCAAAGGGTAGTATAGACATTATTTATCATATTGCACTACTTCATCCAATCATACTTCTCTTTCACACCCTCACTACAAATTTAGTGAAAAATTAGCACACCAATGTCCTTAAATAGAGGATAAAACGGGGCACATATGCACATACTTCCTTGGTGCGATGCAAGCTAGATGCGGAATGGGATGTGGGGAAACATTGCGCTGCATGCCCTACCTATATTATCCTCCGTCTCTCACATTTCGTGCTTTGCTTTTAAGCTCTTTGTTCTTCTTGTCTTTTTGACACACCTGGTGGCATGTCACGGAAGGACGTGATCGTATGACCTTTTTTCGGATAGTCCCTCAAATGATGCACTTTCTCATGTGAAGCAAGAACTAAACAATTTTTGTTGTTAAAAAAATTACAAAAGAAACTTAATCTTATCCACAACTATTATTTTACTTGTGATGGTGCAACCACGAATGCCCCTAACGGAGATAAATTATTACAATGTCCGGGACCAGTGGTCCTTCTCTCACATAATAAGTGAAATCTACTCTAAATCACTCACAAAGATATGCTAAATATCTTGTTATGTGAGAGAAGGGACCATTAATTTGGGACCATACAATAATTTCTTCCTAATGGTAAACCTAACTATTCTCCTATAAAAAATAAAAAAAATAAAAAAAAACTGGATGGAAAAAAGAAAAAAAAAAACAAAACAAAATATAGAAAGTTCGGGGAAGGGAAGGGATATAGGTGTTTAATAAAATGGATGTGACCTTTTGTCCAGATCGTTGTAGCCCATTTGTCACCCAGGTGTAAGTGTTATAGCATCGAGAAAATTTTTTCTCTGTTTAGTCATACACAATATGAAAGTTTTAGAGGTTTATTGATCGAGGTTTAATGAAAAAACTTAACAACCCATGCATTATGTTGTTATTTCCAAGTGGATGATCCATTAATACAACTGACACATTCAATTACTCCGTCCCACAAGTAATATGCCCACATGATTTCTAGAAACGACGGATCAATCTCATGTACTATCAGTTTCATTATTGTTAGTATTGTCTCATATTTAATACAAGTACAAATCAAATTAGATACCCTTTCATATAATTTTGGGATATTCCACTTGGTATCCTTGTACTTTTAGCTTTTACAATTGGTACCCAAAACTTTCTTGCTAATCCAGATGGTGCCTTTGTAATTTTTAGAAAAACTGTACTGCATGACCAAAATTAAAGTTTTCCGTTAAATTTTTCTGTTAATCGGTGACGTGGCGCTATTTATAGTTCCCAAACATAAAAAAAAAAAAAATGTTGAAAAAACACATAAAAATTCTCAAAATCATCATAAAAGGAAGAATTTCTAGTTTTAGATATGAAAGAAAAATAGAGGGAAAAATATAAAACAACGATAATTTGTCAAATCATTGGTTCAATAACAATTAAAAACAGTTTTAACTCATAAACCAGTGCCATGTCACCAATTAACGGAAAAATTTGACGAAAAACTCATATTTTGGTTACAGAGTTCATTTTTCCAAAACCATAGGGGCACCATCTAGATTAGCGAAAATGTTTTGAGTACCAATTGAAAAAGTCAAAAATACAAGGTTACCAAGTGGAATTTCCCTATAAATTTTTATATTTATTTCAAACATAGGAGTTATCGATATGCGTTTGCTGGAATAGGAGAAAATGAGCATTTGTTTGATCATCTTGTAATCCTATGACTTGAACCATCACAATTTTTATAGTGAGAGCATATTTAAGGATACATTTACTAATGAAAAAGACTATTAGAAATTATCAAACATGATAAAAATAAAGGTGGAAACAACTATCTTGATAGTTTTTTTATTAATATGAAATTGTAAAAGGTTATTATAAATATTAAATCAACAACTTATTGTTAAACTGACCGAAAGAGTTTGACCAAAATAGGAGAGTATGATCGACTTGATCGTTAGTGTCCCACACGTGCCATAAAATCCACGACTAAATATTCTACCCAAAAGCAATCTATCTATCTATCTATAATTCTATTAATAATAAAATTATTAAAAGGCAACAAACCAAATTCATGCCTCCACTAGCAAAATTATTTTGGTTGATTGGTGAGGGTCAACCATAATGGGAAATTTTATAATAATAACCATTTAGTAGTAGCCATTGAATTTTTTAATCTACATTATTAGATTTTAGTAGATAGATTTTGTGCGTTCATTTATTCTAATTGTAATTGTAATAATTTAGTTAATTATTATTAGGTTTTGTTGAAATCAAAGTCACATTTTTGTTCTAACTAAATTGATGAATATGCTATTTTACTTTGATTGAAGCCAAAGACATTTTAGTCTAAACCAAAGAGCTTCAATAGCCACCATTTAGAGCTTGTATAGTCTATCAGAAAATGGTAGGAAAAGAAAGGAAGTAATAGGAAATTAGTACACGGAAATAAAGCAAAGTTACTCCAATAAAAGATTTGTTTCTTTTCATTTCCTTTGTTATTAGCTATCCAAATACTATAAGAGAAGATGTAACTCATTTCCTTTTGATTTTTCTTACTATAAACCAAACAAGCAAAATGGGAATTACTATCTTTCCTTTATCTTCTCTTCAATTTTCCCATCTTTTCGTTTACGTTAGCAGTGGCTAATATGGATGTGGAGGAAGTGCGCTTGAATAATATCCAAGCAAATAAAATCAGACTAATCAATACTTATTTTTCAAGATGTAGATTTCACTCAAACAGAATTATAATTTAACGAATTGCAATTAGAGGAGAAAAGAAAAATCAATTCCAATAAATAAAAAAAAGTTTTCCGATTCCACTCCCACCTTTTTGCATTTTCTTATTAAACCACCTTTTTGCATTTTCTTATTAAATCAACAATTTCCATTGTCATCGGATCATATTATGTGCCACAAAATTAACCTATCAAGGTAAAACTGATTAATTTTCAATAACAAAAAAGAGAGAAAATATTACAGGTATGAAATACTATTAAAAAAAAATCAATTGAAACTATGATATTGTTATCAATGCATTGAAAACGATCAACCAATTATAAGTTTGACCTATGCACCACACGAGGCATAGACTAGTTACATGAATAGTAAATCTCAGTTAGTAGAGAATTTTTAGTAAGATAAAATAAGAGAAGTTGATAAATATTGAAAGGAAAAGATAATTATGAGAACATTAGTAGTGATTCAGATGTAATGCTAAACTTGTCTATTCATCTACAAATACAATTGAACATATTTGAACCACTATGTCCCCTCAATGATGAAATAATAATACCGCAATGATGGAGATCATAGAGGCCCTCTTCTTGGTAGCAAGCTAGCAACTAAATGATCTCTCCTGGGGGCAACTCAGCAAGCTTGGCTGGAGCACCCAGTACCTTTTCCATATCAAAACGAACTTCAATATTGCGAATACTGTAGCCAACCACCATCAGCCAATATAATAGCTTGGCGAGTTCTGGTGCACTCGTCTGTGAAACGCTAGTCTGCAGCAGATATGCCAAAGAAACCACAGGTTAAATTCAGCTAACATCAACCTCGAGACAACTAGCTACCATCAGAAATGTTAAAAAGAAGCAAAAAGGGGGGAACAGGGGAAGGCTCAAAGTAATCTTTGTATCTTAATTATTTAGACAAAGCAAAGCAAAAAACATCCAGCCTAATAATTAGCCATCGAATGGCCTCAGCTAAAGAAGCAAGCAGACCACAAGTTGGAGTTTGTTTCTGAAGTCATGTCTGTAAGCTTAAAGCACTCACAAGACCAGATTACTATGTCAAGGTATTACACATGCTTTAACTTTATATCCTCAAGTGTATGCAGTTTCTGAAGTCAACATGTCCGTAAGCACTCACAAGACTGAATTACTATGTCAACGTACTACACATGCTTTATATCCTCAAGTGAATGCAATTGATGAGTTGATGTATGAAAGATGACCGAAAAAGCAAGTGAAAAAGATGGAATATTAAAACAGCTGTTAAACCTTCATCTGGGCAGGATCTGAAATGGCCAACAAACGCTTTATGAATGTGTCCATCGCTACAATGACATCTTCGCCAGCAGTACTTGTCAAATCCTGTACAGCATAAAACGTAACATTCAGAAATCAGAATCAATTATTTGAGCTTCAGCTTTTCGTAGGAAATGACTTAAAGCCATATGCATGAGTTCAAGATAAAGATTCCTTTCCATAACCAAAAAAGTTTATTTATCAACAAGACCAATCCCGCCCCACCTTCTCTCTTCCTTTCCATCTCCCTCTACCTCCCTCCCCCTCTGCCTGTACCAATTACCTTTGCATGACCTCCAACAAACCCACACCAAACCCCCCATATCATTGCCAGAAAATCAATGGAAGGAAACAACACAGATTATGTTTGCAGTACCTGCCAATCAAAGATTGTCAGCGACCAACTGGCCTCAGTTGGAGGCTCTATTTGGAAGCAAACAACCAACCAAAGTCTTGTTTTCTGAAGACAAGTTCGCTTATAACTTAATTCTTTCAATCTTTACCTCAAAAATGACATATGCATGTAGATGTGGGAATTTAATGTTCTTGGAAAGCCTTTTATTTCCTAGCTAAACCATCTGATATGAGAAATGGAATTGGTTTTGTTACAATGATCCGAAGATATGCTTCTGAGAAAATTAGTCATGAATGTAATGCTGAATGTGTTTTTGGTAAGCAACCCAAGGGTTCAACTTCAATTGCCAAGCTATGGCAAGGAAGATGAGATTAGTAATTCCAGGAATCCATTGAATAGGAAGCAATCACCTTAAAGGGCAACTAATATGTTCAATGTATAGAAATGTGCAGTTTTGCAGCTCTGACTCCCTTTTATTAGATACATGATGGTCACAACCATTTGTAAAAAACTCAAAGTAGAGCAAGATAATGACAGTACACACGGAACTTGTGTAATAAATTTAGCATACAAATCCTCATCAACTTAAGTTCATTGTTGTATAAACCATATCCCTTTCTCCTCATGTTACCTCTTGTTTTCCCCCACTTATCATCAATCATTGGCCACCTGCATCATATATCCTCAAAATTAGTCGAAAACTGAGCACTAACCAACTGCCATCGACCCAGACAACATCATGCACCTGTTGCTATGAGAAGAAGAATCTTCCCTGATTCCTAGGCCTATTCATCATACCCTTTTCCACGATTATTACTTCCATTTTCAAACTCGCATATTTTGATTTCTCTGCAGTCTGCATACAATATTACCTTTTCACTGGGACAAATTTCCAAGTTCCATTATTAATAAAATTCAGCCACATTAGATTCCCTTAATTCTAACTGAAGCTGAAAACATACACATAAAGTTTCAGCTCCATCCCTTAGAACTCCCATTATTTTGGCGTTGCCTGGTTAAAGATGGAGGAACCATCGATGTTTCATTCACAACTACCAAGCCGAGTGAATTTGGTTTTATGCCATTTCCGTACACTATCCAAGTTATTTGCTACCTGCCATGGGCTATATCAATGAGAGGTCTATACGCCATGCCTTGCTCCAGAACCTTAGCCACACCTTTATTCCATCCAGGACTGTCAATTTTATTCTTTCAAACCATATTGACCGAATCAACAACAACAATAACAACAACCCAGTAATAATCTTGCCTACGATAGGGTGTGGGGAGGTCCGGATGTACGCAGCCTCACCTCTAACAAGTAGAGAGATTGTTTCTAATAGACCCACAAAAACAATTTTTTTTTCTTTTTTTTTTTTTTTTGGAAAACAAGTCAATTCCAAAAAATAAATAAATATGAAATCATTTAGGTAAAAATTGTAATTAAAATCTACATAGTTATAAGTAAATCAATGTAGAAATATGAAATAGATAATTAAATTAAAGATGGAGAATACTGATTAAACAAGAGGCAAACACAGTAATACCACAGCAGTTGTTAAGGACACAATACAAGTGCAAAAGAGAAAAAGCAAATAATTTAGACATGCCATCTAGGAAGTGGGAACTGACGAGTTGTACTCCCCAGTCCCCACCAATTTAGACATGCCATCCAATATCTTACAATGACAGAGTTGACATTGTTTCTTTCACTTCATTGCAGAAAGGGCAGGTGGATTCTTCTTCAATTGTCAAATTCAATCTTCTCAATGTATCCCTTTACCTTCCAAGTACCACAAACCAAGAAAGGTTTCTACTCTTGTTGGGGCAGGGGCCAGCCATACTTTTTGTAGCCATATTAACATCATTGGCTTCAGCAATACTACTCTAAGCTACTGTCTTTGCACAATAAGGCTTCTTTTTCCATAAAACCTCCAGAAGATATCACCCATGAGAAAGTTCAGATTGACATGCTCAAAAAGCTCACATGACTTTTGATATTAAGACTTCCCATTGGAAAATTTGGCGACCCCAAATAAAGTTCCAACTCTATGTGGTGCCATTGTATACTCCCATATGCAATACCAAACTATTATTTTGAACCAGTGTGGTTCTCTGAGGCATGAATCACCTATCCACATATCAATCCATAATGCAATCTGATTCAAAATCTCCTTTTGACTTAATTTTGTCTCATTGGTATCTGAGTAAATCTTTCATTTGGGTTCACTTGCTGATCAATTACAAGGTCTAGGTTCAGTATCTTTTGATGTGGAAAGCAAAATTTTGGGTGATGGATATGTTGCTTTTTGAATAAAGATATTTTGGCCAAATTCATGAAATATAATTTTTCGAAGATAGCAGTTGGGGTTTTTGGAAGTTTGGAACCCTCTATGGATTCTTTATATGAAATTCCTTAATCAAACTTCGGATGAAAGAACATTCATAAATTGGGGTGTCTGGAGGTAATGTGACAAGTCTTAAAACACAAATTTGAATGCATTATTTTAAGAAAGCCATGATTAAACTCATCCCTAAAGGCGATTCCCTTATTGATGAGAATGTTTCTGTAAGATTGATGATCAATTGTATAAAAGTGAGTGAGCTAAATTTTCAGGATGATGGGAGAGTTGATAAATCTTTTACTGAGAAGAATGAACTACTATCCCAGTTGCAATCAGGTCAAAAGGAGGATAACACTAGTGCCATGTATCAATGTTCAGGATGCGTATGTAAACATGCTATGCTTAAAAGGTGCACTCAGGATGGGCGGAAAACATTCAAGCCCCTTTAACTTACAGGGCTGTAGAGCTTCTTCCAAAGAGCAGTCTATATTTCTCATACTCACCAACACAGATTTGACACAACGCGGAACCGACACTTGGACATGTAAATTGCTAAATTTCAAGATACAGGATACAGCTTTAAAGATTTCGAGAAATGGCTTTAAAGATACGAGAACAAATTAATTTATAAAAGAATAAAAAAAGTAGTTCACTCATGTGTAAAAAGTAAAATGGAGCCTTTGGTAAAATGGGCAGGTTGAAAAAACACACTCCAAGTTTTTTGACTGAAACCCAATGTAAGAGTACTAACAGCCTAACCCTCATACCAGGGCCAACTGTTTCCTCTTCCTCCCTTTAAAAATTGTTTCCTCTCCAGGCCCACCCTATAAAACCAAAAAAGAAGCATTCTTCCCTAGCCACCAGAGAGAGAGAGAAAGATGTTCCAGTCAACAATGGTGATCATAAAGAAGAAGATGAAATAATAAAGATGGCAGTTCCTCTCTTTTTTTCGGAGATCCGTTGCCCTGCCACTTGTAAGCTTGACCTTGAGGAGGAAGCCAGAAAAACTTTTGGAGTTGGGTAATTGGGTGTAGCCTTGGGCAATGGGAATGGCAAGAAGAACCTTAACCAACTGAAATACAGAGACATGATATTATGACAGCAGAAAAAATAGGGGATGTTTTAGTGGGAGAAATATTATTACTCTAGATTGGCTGATCATCCAACAAGGAAAGAGGTAGGCATAACTTCAATAGGCCTTTGGTTTGATCTTCTCAAAACAACCTCTCGAGTATTTGAATTGAACCTTAATCCTTCCGGATGATTCTGGAAAACGTGTTTCAACTCTTAAATTTCCTTCATCATTGTGCACATTTGTCTGGTGTTTGAAGCACCTTAAGTTGACCAATATAATACAAGCCCAAGACGCGGTAGCCCTGACTTCCACAGGTTTTTGGTTCAATCTCCCCAGGCATCAAAAGCAATTAAGAACCCATAAAGAATCTGTTGACCACTCTTCAACTAATGATTAACTAAATATCTCCTTTATCTAGCACAAACTTCCCATGCTCAAGCATATTTTGCTTCTTCATGCATCCGTAATCACTAAGAATTTCCATGCATTTTGGCTTGTCAATTGCTGAAATTAAACTGCCACAATAGTTATGTTCTACAGTTCACACCAGAGGAAGCTCTAAAGTAACATTTATGTAAGAACGCTTACTCATTCTAAGGCATAATAATATTATAGGTTGACCTTTGGAGAAGAAAGTTTCCTAACTTTGCCCGATAGTTTGCAAAATTTTGAATAACAAGGTAAATTACTATCTTAGATTTATCTTCATTATTTCTAGAAGATAGTTTTATAAAAACTCGTCCTGTGTTTAGCACTACTCTTTTCTTTTTGTACATTTGCTGAAGAATAAGGGACAAAACTTTGGCATCCAAAACCATAAAAAGGTCAAATTGGAAGAATGGGAGTAATATTTTTTTAACAGCACCAATTTACTGTAAACATCCTAGATTCCTAGCTCCCAATTGTAGCATTGTCAAGAGCCAAAATAGTGAATCACAACCTCCCATTGTCGAACACTTGGATTAACTTAACCCCAAAACTGTAGCTTCCAACATTCTATAATATTTAATAATTACCTACTTGTATCTTGCCAAGGAAAGCGCTATGGAAGTGACCAACCACTAGGTCATCAATTAAACCTTAGCAATCTCAATAACTATAGTAGGGATAAACTACTTGCAATATTTGCACTGAAAGTTTGAAGGATGCATATGAAACCACCTTAGCAATCTGATAACAATGCAATGATCTTTCCCATGAATCCTACCACAACCAATTATATAACCATTTCAAAATAAAAGCAAAGATAAGCATTCTCTTTCTTACCTTCAAATTTTGGGGTTCAAGTGACTTCATATATTCTAACAACTCATTTTGACCATTTGCAGTTTTTCTAGCAACTTGACGGTTCAATTCTTCTATCTCTGCTTCAAGAAGCTCTATGTACTTTGCAGCGTCCATTGTCTCAGGACCAGAGACATTATTCCACCGAATGACTTCACCTGACACCTTTTTTTGTGTGCCTGGAGCATAATCTGGAGCATCCTGCAAATTAGCCAGTGACCCAGTGTTACATCAAGGAGAAACAAAAATGCATAACGGAAAAACATGCAGAGAAAAATGTTACCTTATTTTCTTGTGGTTCAGGAAGAGCAACCTGCTCTAAACTTTGTTGGAGTTCCACGCGGAACTGTGCATTCCTAAACATATAACCAGTCATCATAACACTATACATGAGTTGCGCAAGATTTTCAGCCACCTGAAGAGAACCAATCACAGCAATCCGTATGAATTAGAAAAATTATTACTTACAAAATAAGTACTCCCTCCGTTCCACTAAAATCTTTACGCTTTGATTTTGTAAATTCAAAGTTTTCAAACTTTGACCATTAATTTGTGAAAAAGTGTAATGATTTACAAAGTAAAGATAACATATTTGGATTCATCTTAAAAAAATATTTTCAAAATATCAAAATTTTATAATTTTTGAGTTTATATAAGTACAATTATTCATGGTCAAAGTGTCGTCTTGAAGACCGTGCAAAATCAAAATGTAAAGATTTTAGTGGAACGGAGGGAATACTAAATAAGCTTACGTGCAAATATGACCCTGGACAAGGAGATGCATGATATGAAACAAGTAAACAGCTACACATGGAGGGGTACGGCACTTACTGTAGTTACTGTTACATTAAAAAACTGTGGAGGTAAAGTACCAATCATATTTGTAACCGTTTGACGCATTGCATCCACCACCTATAGAGTGAAACTTTAGAAGTTATCTCATTTGAAATTCAATATACATATCTGAGGACAGAAAGCTTGTTTAAAGAAAAGAATTGAACCCATTACACTTTCTATTGAAGATTGCATTGTCGTGGAAAGATGCGAACCTGTGGTGATGCTCTTTTGACAAACAATTCCATGAATTCTGGTTGCACAGTTTTTACATATTCCAGCAGAATTTCCCTCCTGCTTTTTGGCTGTCAATTTGGAGCAGTAAGATATCAATATCACAGGATGGCTACTCAACTAAATACAACTACTATATATGGATGCCACATCTGAGCTCAGTTCATTTAGCAACCTCAACATGGGAATCGTTAACTTAGTTGACAGATGCATCAAAATCAAAGGTGTATAATGAGGATGTCGTGATGGTCATATGGTCATACAATAAAAACGTAGAATCCCAATGAAGGTAAAGGGAGAATACTAGGAGCAGAAGCAAACAAAAGCACTGAAGTATCCTGCTCATGCAAAACCTACAAGCTCTCTGACCCCCCCCCCCCCCAATGAAGGAAACAATCAACCTTAAAGGACATATAAATTTGATGATTTGTGGTGAAAATAGTAGAGGAAAACAAAGAAAAGCATTGTTCATCACTTTGATCTTCCAGAGAGATATTCAGGTTTTGCTTGTTTTAGACTATATCTAAAGATTTCCACATGGCAAGGCCTTAATGGTGTGTTTAGATAAATGAGTGCCTAAGACGAACTGACACGAGTTACTCAATCAAACAGCCAGTGTTTGAAGAGAAATGTCATCTAATGACGTTCAGACTTTACCCTATCGTTGGATACCACAACCATCCTTGTCGGAAGAATACTTATCAATTTCATTTGAAGTTGTTTGTAGTTTTACCCTATCACTGGATAGTGGATAACAAAATGATCTTTTATCACGCAAATTTTTTACTGTAAGGAAACAAGCATTGTTTAAGTGGTATTACCTTCTGGTAACACATGCATCTGGCAATAAAACAAATAGATTAACATTAACGGAAAACCCAACTTAAGCCTACAGCACCCATACAGAAATACTTTCCTCCTAGACTTTGAGCTAAATCCAAACAATAACAGTAGTTATTTGTACCCTTTGAGCTAAATCCAATATTGCTCTAGAAGACTCGTAAACACTCTATCATACATGAATTCTAAGTTCTAACCCACCAAACTAGATAGTTCCCTGTAATTCACCAATGATTTTCAATGTTATATGCTTATAGCACAAGAAAAAAGAACATCAATAATCTTGTATTCTTACTACAGAGCAGCCATGATCAAGTTGAATCCCCCTCCTTGTTCCAGCACCCATTGAAACAACATAAAGCTTCGAAAATATTATGGAAGATATCATCTGCCATTGGGCTTTAACTAGCTAAGGACATTGATAGCTAACACGTCATTATATGGTACCTTAATCACTACAGTTAGCTTAACATAACCAAATGTAATTCCCCACCCCCCCCCCCCCCCCCCCAAACATTGTGAACTAGCTAAATACAAAAAAGTAGAGTTAGTTCAATACATGAAAACTGTATTATGATTGAATGTTCATAGAGAAATCAATGGAGTTAGAGAGAGAATTTAGAGAAGAAGAGAGGATTAGATTTCTGTGCGTTGAGTTGTTACAGCATGCCTCAACCTCATTTATAGGTTGTTGTCTACGTACATTTCTCAGTAACAAACTCTAACCACTAACAGCATTGCCCTAACCGAATACCAGCTCAGCTCAGCTCAGCTCAGCTTTGAGTTGAGTTCTTCTGACCTTTACAATACATGCTTAAGCAATGCTGGTTATAAGTTATAACCACACCCACTACAGTACACAACTGAAAGTTTCAACTTCAGGGCATTTTAAGACAATCTTACCCAGAAGCACATTAACCAGAAGAGGCACTTAAAATTTAGCAAATTATTAAAGCTAAACCACTAATATATAATGCCCCTAATACAACCCAAAATCCAATTACCAAAGCACACTATTTATCAACTAGTCATTCAGCAACCTCTTAATCTCAAACTCAAACATAATTATCAAATCAAATGGGGTATAAAGTTAACAAAAAGCACAAAATCGCAAAGAAAAAGTAGCAAATTGAAAAACACATATGAGGAGAGAGAAAAACCGTGGAGCCATTCGGAAGTTTAGAATCTTCAGCAGCCGAATTGCCACTGTTACTGTCGCTGCTGCTATTACTACTATCCGAAGCACGAACTCTCAAACTTAATCGCCCTCGGTTGCTCACCTTCCTCGGAAAACTCACCAAAGGATTCCAAACACGAGACCTTGCTGAGACCACCAATGGCGAACGGGAAGAAGGTTGAGTTATTGAAGAAGGTTTCAGTATCAGTGAAGAAGACATAGCAGGCTTTTTACAGAGCGTATGAGTCGGTATTCGCTTTCTCTCTCTCCTCAAAACCCTAATTCACCATTAACGAGTCCTTTGAGTTTCAGAGAGAGAGAGAGAAAAGGATATGAGCTATGGAGTGAAGTGAGAGATGAGAAGCGAAAAAAGAGGAGAGAGAGAGAGAGGGAGAAATGGATTGTGAAATTTTGATTGGATAATGGATGCTCCGGTTTGTTATCGAATATTAACCGTCTTGAGCTGTGACCGTTGCCACCATATGATGTGTTTGGATGGAGCGGCCCAAAGGTGAATCGACGGATCTATCGAGGAAACGGATGATCCATTTGTTGTTACGCGTTTTATATGCCGGGTGTTGGGCCAACCCGACCTAGCCCAGTACCATAAAGAGGACTAGAGGTGGTCTAAAATAGTGAGTATTGAGTATTGGGATGGCAATAGGCGGGTTTAGGTGGATACCGCCCTAAATGGTGCAGATATGGAGGAGGTAGGTGGGTGGTGGGTCGGGGATGGTTTTGAAAGTGTTATCTGCCGTGCGTAATGGGGCGGGTGTGGATTTGACTTTATACCCCGCCTCATACTCGCCTTGCCCCACTAGTTTATGTGAACAAACGTTTGATTATGTAAAAATCCTATTAAAAATCCAAATTTGTTAATTATTTTCTTCGATTTGTTATATTAATAACCACTTAGAGATAAGTTTTCCTTTATTTGACCAAATATTGCGGGTGTTAATTAAAATTGAGGTGGGTTGGTTGATACTCGTTATTGGTGGATATCCATTGGGGGGCGGGGATG
>BSSO01003617.1:0-16127 GCA_030267885.1 Mesembryanthemum crystallinum | reverse complement strand
ATGATTTTTTTGACTTTGGTTGCAACCAAAGTCAGTTTGGTTCTGACCAAACCAATAATGTTTCCACGGCCACCATTTAGCGGTGGCCGTGGAAGAATTACCTCATTTTTATAATTCTTGGTTATATAGATTGAGAGATATTAAGGTTATCAAAAAGAGATTATAACACTTAAAAGAAAAAAAAAAAAAAAAAACTAGAGGGAGTAGCTTTTGTCTTTGAAAAATTCCGCACTCCTTTACAAACCCAATTAGAAGTGAAGTTATTTTTTTACTTTTCGTCCCAAAATGAAAGGTATATTTGTCATTTTTGTTTCGCCCTAAAATGAAAGTTATATTTCATTTTTTGGTACATTTTTTTTCCAATAAAGTTACCAACTTACCTTTAATTTCAATGTGTTTTTGATGAGAAATCAAAGAGAATTGGTTTCTTACAAAAAATAAGAAAGTAGATCTTGATGTGGCTTGACTTGGGCAATAAGCAATAGTTGAACCCACAAAGGAAATTGCCATAAATGAAACGTTGAGGTTTTGGGGCATAATTCCCAACAATCTACACCTTGAACCAAAACCGAAACTTCAATAAACATCGTCAAAAGACCCATGAAAGGGATGACCCATAAGGGTATAATCTCCCGAAAGAGATAACCCACGAAGGGATTTAGACGGTGTGAATGCTGACTAAGTCTGAGGGATGAACAGACTTGTCAACAGGAAGAGGCTCGGTCAAAACACCATATTCGCCAAGACGACCAAACTTTCGACTAGAAACTTTGCCATCAAACTTCTCCATGTCGAACTTGGCAACAACAGACATCTTTAAAGGACTCCAATTGTGTAAATAGCTCTGACTCCAAAAGGTCGAATCTTGGTCAACTTGAAACAAAACGAACGCACAAAACCCTATAGAGCACTCCCAAAAATCCTTTGAAGTGTAAATCACACCTCTCATAAGAGATCACCAAATGAACCCTACAGAAGTCCAAAAGACAGTGTCTTTAAGCGTGCTTTGTCAAGTAGCCAAGTTGCACATCCATTCTCCACGATCAACCATGGCTCAGATACCACTTGTTAGGAAAATAGAGCGAATTTGCGGAAGCGATCAAGATAACAGAACAATTGGAAGATTAGAGAAGCGAAAATAAAAGGCAAAATTGACGCACAAAGATTTACGTGGAAACCCGAGAATCAGGAGAAAAACCACGAACGATAAATTTAACTATAGAGAGATGTACAAAAACGGAGAATCCTCAAGCGGGCGGCCAAACGAGTATTTACAAGTGAATAGTCCGGGACGTGATCCCAAAAGGGATGATCTTCAAGGTGGTTGGAGGTCTCCTTATATAGGCCAAAGTGTTTGACCACTATTAGGAAACACAACCCAACTAGAACTCTACTTCCTAAATAATAACAAAAGTAATATTCCTAATACAACTCAAACTAGAAATTAGGAAATTACAAAACATAAGAAAGTAGATCTTGATATGGCTTGACTTGGGCAATAAGCAATAGTTGAACCCACAAAGGAAATTGCCATAAATGAAACGTTGAGGTTTTGGGGCATAATTTCCAACAGTATGTCATACCAGTAAGAATCACAATCAAAGAACGATGTGGCAGTCACACGTCCAGAAACAGTGTTAGCTAAAGTGAAGTTCGAAGCAAAGGGGAGAATACTACAGGTGCTGGGAGCAAAAATATCGATGCAAGACAAAGCTTATTACAACGTTGTTGCAGTAATGCTTTTGTTTTATCGATTTGTATCTCAATGGAAGAGCACATTACAAGTTCAACCATTAGGGCCCTTCCTAGAAGGTAACTAATGGGTGGGTACAGATGTTGTTTCCCTCCTTTGAGCTGTAGCTAGAGTTCTTAGTAGCTTTAGCTTGTATATACACCTGAGTTTCAGTCTTGGTTTAATGATAAGTTTACTCATTTTAACAAAAAAAAAAAAAAAAAAAAGTTTTTGGCACAAATAGAAATACACAGTAAGCTTCCATAGGACTACTACCTTGTTCTTATAGGAAGAGAAGTACTTATTACAAAGGAAAAAATCAGGGTTGAAACTATTAAGGGGCTTGAAGCAAGCAGCTATGACCCCTACTAATGTTTATGTCATTGTACACATGAAACTGTAATGAAAAACATACTTGTATTACAAATTAAAATTTCTTTGATTGCGTGCTATGGCACCTTCCAAACAAATAATGCGAAAGTTTATAACGGTATTTGGCCCTTTTAATGTTATCTTCTGTCTTCGTCCATGTATATATAGTGTTAGGAGAAAGAAAAAAGTGTGCATGATATATATACCGGGATTGAAGTTTTGACTCCAAAGCACGCAACCAAAAACTATATTGAGGATTCTTTGAAACTTAGCTTTGTTGGTTTGAAATATGAAAGTTTCCGTTGCTAAAACTCCCCGTACATGGAGACCTCTCCAATATGGCAAATCGAACGTGCAGTGATTCTGTTGAGTACATGCTCCATATCCACACTTGTCACAAGGCAATGGAATGTAAGTACGAGATTGCTTCTTTGGGAAAACATGATCTCTTTGTTGAAAACATGGGTTACACTCTTGGCACTATGTCCAAATGAAACCATTACCAATATCTAACATCAAGTAATATGGCCCATAATAATATGAAGAGTTTGATGTACTGATCCCCACTTCCACTAGATAGCTAAATTGTCCAAAATCTCGAATTGCTGGTTGAATAAAAGTTGGCTGATTGGAGAATTTATTGGCGTTGATGCTCAGTTTGCCAAGGTTTATAAGCGATTCTACTTTGGTTTCAGATCTTTGAACAAGTCTCTCCATTATTTGCTCCCTTGTTATATTAGGTTGATAAAAAGGCGATTCTGGATAATCACGAAAAATCAATCTCATACTCCAACCATGGAGTGTCTGATCATCGATCACTTGTATAAATTGTTTGACATAGGTTGCAAAGAACCAGGGAAAAGAGGGAGAGCAATAACATGAGGTTAGCCATGGCAGGTAGTTTGATATTTTGACAATGCAACTAACTTGCTGCATAGCTTGACAAAGCAATTTATAAAAAAAGAGTAAAGAGCATGGAATATACCTTGTGCATTGTATTTGACGGAAAATAATCAAACCCAATATGGATTACATACATCTACCTAATAAAGATTTAATGTTCTTTGTTTTCATTTCTTATGTGAATCATTATTGGGGCTATATGACAATAGGGAAATGAATAAAATCTAAATTGATCTTTGGGGTGACACTAATGAAAAGATTGGACCCGTGAGAAGGACCGAGAGCCTGGTTGGCCAATATTCTAAAAGAAAAAGTACTTATTTGTCTGACGTATACGCTTCCTCCATTACTACCGCACCCTCACCACCTCCTCCTCCATTGTGTCTTTTAGGAAGTTGTAAAGGGGATAGATTTAGAAGCTCTAACTTTGAGTTTCTACTTCTATTAGCTTCTACTTCTATCTTCATTTCAGTTTCTTAAAAAGTTAAAATGGATGATAAGGTGATGGAGGAAAGCGAGTGAAATAAATGTTTTTTATTGTTATTTTTTATTTTGTTAATATGTGGCCAAACGGGCTCTTAGTGCCATTCATTAAACAATACTCCATCCGTCCCCTTCAAACGTTTACAAACCACCCAAAAAAAGTCCCACTCAAATGTTTACAAGACAAAATTTACACATAATTTTCTCCATAATACCCCTCCACTATCTACTTTAGACAATTAAAAATTCAACTATTACATCAACTTTCATTTCTCTCTCTACCACTATCTACTTTAAACAATTTAAAATTCACCCACTCACTCACTCACCCACTCATAATAAAATACTCATTTTTTAACCCCTTCTCTCTTTATTGTAAATATGTCCAGCCACTAGGGGTATTATTGGAAACAAACACCCCTTCTTTTGTTGTCTTAATTTGCGTGCTAAAATGGTTTGTAAACGTTTGAAGGGGACGGAGGGAGTATGAATTTTTTTTATAGTTTGGGCTATATGGTATACACGACCCTCCTTCCTTCGGGCCCGTGTCTTAACACGGCTCTTCGTGTATTGAGCCACATTACATACTGAGCATAACCATTCTTTACCATGTGAAAATAAAAATTACTAAATCGATTTCCATTTTAATCGTCGAATTGTGAGTAGGAGGTGGGAAAGGTGAATGGTGTAGAGATGGCAATCGGTGGCTTGGGTCGGTTTTGGGTCGGGTTATTTCGATTTTGGATCATTATCGATTTGGGTTAACTCGGGTATCAAGATAAACCTGTTAGGGTTAGGTCGAGNTTGGATTAAATCGGGTTGGGTTAGTTTGAATCTTGATTGACACATATTTTGGAAAAAATTGTATTTCAGGTCATATTATTATGAACTAATCTTAAATTTCATAGTTTATAAACTCACTACAGTGTGAACTTGAAATATGTGAATTTTATTCAATAATAATCAGATTTTGCTACTTTTAAATCACACAATTTTAGAGTACTGAGTATGGGGTATTTTTCTGTTCGGATCATTTTCACTTTCGGGTCAATTCCGATCGGATACTATCGGTTCGGATCAATTCCATTATTGAATTAATTGGATATCGGGTCGCATTGGATCGGATCCGGTCGGTTTTGGATGATACAATTTGGATATTATTTTGGATGTCGGGTGGGTCGGGTTTTGAATAATCTGGTATGGTTTCTCGGGTCGGGTCTGGTCGGGTTTTGCCACCTCTAGAAGGGTGTTGTATCATTATGAGCTTTTACATTCAATATAGTTTTGCGGAGTTTAATTAGCTTGCATTTAGCAACTTTCTTTGTAATTTATTGCCCTATATTTAACACCTTTTATTATGGGTATGTTACGGAACCTATGCATTGAAGCATTTCCATCAACTAAAATTTGTAAACTACTGAACTTATAAAAGCACTTGTAACTCTTAAAGTTTAAAATGTTTTATTTATTTATTTTTGCTCTTAACAGTTTGCTTTGCTTCCCCTACCTGAGCATGCAATTAATACATACAATTCGAAGAATATATTTATTTATTTATGGTCTTAATTCCATGACACAGTCCTAAAAATTATCTCCAAGTCGTTGTATAATTCAAACCATTTTCCAAGATCATATTCATAATTCAATTCTTGATCAATAAAATTTAGATTATGGGAGCTGTGCCTCAACAACTCCATGTAGCATTATTCCCATTCATGGCTCCTGGCCATAAGATCCCAATCCACCACATTGCGAGGCTCTTCGCAGCTCGTAAAAATGTTAGGGCAACCATCCTCACCACCCCTCTCAATGTGCCCACCTTCACCAAACCCGTCCTAGAAGGTGGCCCATCCATCGAGATCAAGGTCTTCAGGTTTCCCTCAACCGAAGCTGGCATCCCTGAAGGATGTGAGGATGTAGAGAAAGCTTTGGACCTCGGAATCATGGATAGATTTCTCAAGGTAGTGGCAGATCTATGGCGCATGAATTATCAATCGATCCCAACCCCAAGTTTTAGTTTTAGATTTTTTTTTTCTTTTTCTATAGAAATTTGGACACCAATAATTCCTAATACAGTAATACTTGGGCAGCCTGAGTGATTTGAATGGGAGGAAATTCATAACTTTAACCAATTTAATGTGGCCGTAAAATAAACTTGGAAGTAAAATGCGTATTGTCTTGCGTTTTCAGATGTAACTTAAAGGAAGGAAAACGATGGAAATGTGCTTTTTTTTCCCCTCATAATGTACAACTTTCAGGTTAAAAATAATGTTTTTATTAGCCATTAAAACCATTGAAGTTACCTAAGGATCATTCTTGTCCAACATGATTTAGTAAGAATTTTCCTTTTGAAAAAATAAAACCTTAGTAGAGACGGAATTACCATACTTTGCAAGTAGGGATTATTGATTATTCCTCTCCAATTGCCCATATTGCTCCTAGCTAGTATCTTTAAAGTTATCCAGTTCACAAATACTAAACCTCTATTATAAAACTTATGAGTTTCACCAGGGTACAGAGATGTTCCAGGAGCAACTAGAGCACTACTTGGAAAGGACCCGACCAAACTGCCTGGTGGCTGATATGTTTTTCTCTTGGGCAACTGAATCCGCGGCCAAGTTCAACATCCCCGTGCTCGTATTTCACACGACTGGCTTCTTTACCCTGTGTGCCGGAGAAGTTGATGGCCTATATCAACCCAATACCAATAATAGTGTATTATCTGACAACGACGAATTTGTTCTACCATCCCTCCCTCACGCGGTTAAGATGACAAGATCACAGTTCCCTAAAGAGATGGAAGAAGACGAATACAAAGAGAGGATCAAACGATTCCAGGAATACGACCACAAGAGCTACGGGGCGATTGTCAACACCTTTTATGAGCTCGAACCAGATTATGCAGACTTCTATAGGAACAAATTGGGGAGAAGGGCATGGCATATAGGCCCTGTTAGCCTTTCCAATAGGAATGAAAGTAATCAAAATGATAATGAATGCGAGTGCTTGAGATGGCTTGATACGAAGAAGGCTTGCTCTATCATTTATATTTGCTTTGGGAGCGCGAAAATTCAAAGACCTCCTCAAATGGTGGAGATCATGTTGGCTCTAGAAGCTTCCAAACAAGAGTTCATTTGGGTTGTGTCAGGTATAGGCAGATCTAGATAAGGCATCAAGGGTGTGCCTCCATGAGTAAATTAATAGTTGTGCGTGTGATAAAATTGATTTCTTTTAACAACTATTGGGGGCACCTTACAATTTTTCCCCGCGTATATTTTTATTTGATACCCTCGCTATAATTTTTGTGGATTCACTAATGGTGTCAGGTGATGATGATGATGGTGGCAAGTGGTTGCCGCCACCAAGTTTCGAACGGAGGATTGTAGAAGGGAAAGGTCTAGTAATTCGAGGGTGGGCCCCACAAGTGCGTATTTTAGAGCACGAAGCCGTAGGAGCATTTGTGACTCATTGCGGGTGGAACTCGACAATGGACGCGATCACAGCTGGTGTGCCAATGGTTACATGGCCTCTTTTCGCGGAGCAGTTTTTTAATGAAAAATTGGTGACCGATATTCTCGACATTGGGGTGCCTGTAGGAGCTAAGAAGTACTTGGATCGAATGGCGAATTCGGAAGAGGATATCATCAAGGGAGATGAGATTGTAAAGGCACTCAGAGCGATAATGATAGGATCTGAGGCACAAGAGCGAAGAAACAGAGCTAATAAGTTGAAAGAATTGGCTCGGAAGGCTGTTGAAGAAGGTGGTTCATCATACTCTGATTTAACTTTGTTGATCAATGAGTTGAGAGCTTATCAAGCTTAAGTAAGAGCAATTAAATTTTTTTTTTTCTCCCTTTTGTTTTATAAAGAGAAAGTAATTCTTGCCTTCTTGGGGGTATCTTTGGCAAAAACATATAGCTTTAAGTTCACAGCAGTTTTTTTCAACACTCAGCTATTAAACAGTTTGTTTGATATGGTTTTCAATATACAACTATAGAAATAATATTATTGTGGAGCAATCTCATATGGCTAGGTCAGTTGGGCAAAAACTTGGAATTATGAAATGTGTTAAGGATACTTTTATGGAGAAAATGAAGAATTTGATAGAATAATTAAGAAATGCAACCGGAAAAAGGAATGCCAAACGTAACTGTAGTACAACATGCATGCATGAGATTCAGTTAGGGACAACACATTTTGCAGGGTGTTTCTTGTATACTTAGGAGTGAAAATTATTACCTCATATTCTATTAATATTACCAATTATCTTTGTTGCAAAAAAAAAAAAAGGGAAATTTGTTTTAAATAATCCAACCTATCCACAAGTTGCAGAAAATAATCTGAACTTTACTATTTGTGCATAATAATCTGAACTATCATTTTGGTTGCAATGCATGCATCAGCCTTGACGACGTTAGCATTTTCGTATTAAATTTCTCATGATGAATGAGATTGGTAACATTGATTCAATTCATATCCGTTCGTTGGGAGTTAAACTCGAGGATTATCAAAGCAAATAACTAACCGGAAGACTAATGATGTCAAGGTTGGTGCATGCATTGCAATCAAAGTGAAAGTTTAGATTATTACGTACCAATAGTGAAGTTGGGATTATTTTCTGCAACATGGAGATAGTTTGGATTATTTGAAACCAATTTTCCAAAAAAAAAAAGATTATTTTCTGTTGGAAAATTAATTTATATGCTCATAATAATGAACAAACCAAACAATGCCTTAAATAACTATTTGGTAGTTATGGGTAGTAATGTTGGATAGGACATTATAAATAGTATATCTTAAATCAAGAAATGAGGTTCATCTTCTCTCCCTCCCACATAAAGAAACATGGTCATGCACTTTTGAGAGGTTGGATAAAAATATTTTGGTTTTGATGACATAGGGTTTCTTTAAAGTAGTAGTAATCCGGATAAAAATACTTTAGTTGTGACATAGGATTTCTTTTCTGGTAGTTGTAATCCGACTGGTGATATTAGTACGTGATCCAAGTGCGATCCTAGAAAATTCAATATATAGAAGCATGTTTCTTACATTTTCAATTTACAACTATGTCAACAGTTAATTTTGTGAAATTACATATGCAAGATTTCAACTTTAGATATCAAAACAGCTAGCTAGTTTATTAGCAGCTTTCAACTATCTGGTACTAATTATCTGTTTTCTCTTTTAGCATCTCACAGCTATAACTAACTATTACTCCCTCCATTCTCAAATGAGAGTTACACTTTCCGTTTAGATCCGTTCTCAATTTAAAGTTACACTTCCTTTTTTGGTATTTTTTGCCATGAAATTATCTATTTACCCTTACCCATATCCCTTTAAATGTCAACATAAACTTCCCACTTGCACACTTCTCTCTCTTTCACATGTCACAATCACATTTTACAAGGGGTATTTTGATAACTTTCACTCTCTCCTTATGTCTCAAATGAATAGTGTATGTAACTTTCAATTGAGAATGGAGGGAGTATTATACCACTATTCAATTACAAAACTAGTTACATGTCCTGTGCGATACACATGTTAATATTTATTTGTTTTGTAAAATAAAATAAGCGGAAATTTCATGTGGTTATATCCCTGAACTTTGGCCTAATACCAATGGTGCCCACGCTTTTCCAATAATGCCTGTGGTACCACTGAACTTTGACTTTAACGGTTTACATACCCTAATTGTTGACGGAGCTCCTTTCCGTCATATTTTTTTTTTTTAATATTTGACTTAGTTAATTTATAGGGCACAGTAAAATGATTGATGTACCCTTACTTGCCTTAATTACACAATGGTTAAGTATTTGACAGGCCTTTTCCTTATAAATCAACCCACCCACCATTGTCAGACCTCCAAAAAATGTCTTCAGACTTATAAGAGTACGTAATGTTTGTCAAATACCCAACAGTTCTGTAATTAAGGCAAGTAAGGGTATATTAGTCATCTTACAATCTAACGGAAAAGAAGCTACGTCAATCATTAGGGTATGGAAAACGTTAAAGTCTAAATTCAGTGGTACGAAAAATGTTAAAATCAAACTTAAGCTTCAGGGGTATTGGAGTACCATTTTTGTTTTGCCTCAGAGAGTCCTCAAGAGAGTCACAGATATTTGTAGGAATTATCTTTGGACTGGGAAGATTGATTACACAAAAGCTCCCCCTGGCTCATGGGACTTTGTGTGTAAACCAAAAAATTCCGGAGGTTTGGGCATTAGAGATATCACAGTGTGGAATTATGCTGCTATAGGTAAATTGGTGTGGTCATTGGCTAACAAAGAAGATCTATTATGGATCAAATGGGTAAAATCATTTTTATATGAAGGGGGATGATCTTTGGTCTCATCAACCTCCTCAAGATAGCAGTTGGGCTTGGAAAAAAGTATGCTCTGTCAAGAATCTCCTTGCGGCAGGATACAGGGGAAAGGAGTGGCAAAGCAACAGGGGAAGATAAACTGCCTCTGCAGGGTATAGATGGCTTAAAGGGGATCAGCGGAAGCAGCAATGGACAAGGTGGGTGTGGAGTAAGTTCTCAGTTCCTAAGCACAAATTTATCAGCTGGTTAGCTATGATAAATAGGCTACAGACAAAAGACAAACTTAAGAAATATGGTGTGTGCCAAGATGATAAATGCCCTATGTGTGATGTGGAGCCTGAAACTGAAGCCCATATCTTTTTTAACTGCATTTATGCGGCACAATGCTTTGAACTCATGCAGCAATGGCTCTTAGTAAGGTTTACTTCAAAAGACCTTACTATAGTATGGAAGAGAGTTCTGAGAAGGAAAAGCGAGCACAACCAAGTTCCAAAAAGCAGTGTTGTGCTCTGTATTGGCTGCTTTAGTGTATATGATATGGAAAGCAAGGAATAGAGTGGTTTGGGAACACCAACTGCCTAGACCAGAGACACTAATTAAGCAAGTGAAGATGGAATGCAAATACAAAATCCAAGCTGCTGCAGGACCCAAGATCAAACCAGAGGATCAGTCATGGTTTAATGCTTTGTTTAAATGTAAGTAACTTAGTATGGGAAACCCTACATAGTAGGTGTGCTCGTGCTAAATTACTTTAGGTTTTTTGTAGTGTTGATGGTGTAATATGGAGAACTCTGTTTTGGTGATTATCAATAATACTTCTTGCTTTCACCAAAAAAAAAAAAAAAAAAATAAATTCCAAGGGTACCACTGGCATTATTGGAAAAGTGTGGACACCACTGGCATTAGGCCAAAGTTAAGGGGTACCACAGAAAATTTCCGTAAAATAAAAATATGACATCTAACCAAATGCAAGCAAAATATTTATCACTTAGTATATGACATGCGCAATACCACATAATGTGGTTATAAAAGTAAACAAATAAGATATAACGATCACGATAACTCTGTTACTGCTCGAGCATGACTCTTTCGCAATACGCAATATCAGAAGACAATTGTGCTCATCATATTTTGTCTCACAGCTTCATATTGGCAGTAGCTACATAATTGATCAGTCTTTAGAAATGTCTCAATGTAGCTTAGAATCAGAAAACCCGGCAAGCTTGAAGCGGGTACAAATGCATCAATGATCTTGCAGCTTCTGAAAATAGATACAGGGACTAATTAACCATGGTAGAGTTGGGTGCTGATAAGGATATCATTATCAACATATATACTTCAGAAAGACTGGAATTTGGAGAGCAAATACACGAAAAGAACTGCAATATATATAGCTGCCCACAACTTAACAACACATGCTTTTGAACGGGACGAGTAGAGGATATGCTTTTTGTAACTCCCCTAAATTTGCTAATTTGCAGTGAAAACTAATTTGCTGGATGTAGATGCTTCTGAATCAAACCCAATTGTATGAGCTTTTGAATAACTGAAAATTCTTCCGGTTTTTTAAAAAAGTCTGACACGATCGACGTTTAGGCTGATATGATTTGAGCTTCTAACCTCATGATTGATGGATGATACTCCTAAGTCTTAACCTTATGTTTCACATTGTTTATTGGATGTAATACCCCCTCTTAAATTTTAACGGGATGAAAACTAGATGACAAAATTGTCAATTTGCACTTCATGTTATTTTTCCTTATACTTTTGAACGACTAATTCTTCTTTTCTTATTTCTCCACTTGGGACACTTAAACCAAAGCAATGATGAACTATCGAAATCTTTGAGTAAAATTAGCTTTTTGTCTTTGTTTGTATCCAAATAACTACTAAAAAACCAAAAGTTTAGAATATGTGAAAGTTATATTATGATTTTAATCTTTACATTATAGACAACGTTTCAATAATTCATCAACATAATCAATTAAAATTATTCAAAATATCATATTAAAATTAATCAAAATAATTATTCATATTATTCAATCTAGGCATAGTTTTGGATGAATATGACGACTATTTCAATTTAACATACTCCCTCCGTCCCACAATAACTTAGATATATTGACTTGCGCGGTCTCCAAAACAACACTTTGACCATTAATAATTACAATTATATAAATTGAAAACTTGAAACAAAATGATATTTCGATAATACTAATTATGATGAATCTAAAAATTACTACCTTCACTTTCATTTGAGAATGGAGGGAGTATATTATTACTTTATATTTCTTTATAATTTTTCACAAAATAATGGTCAAAGTTTGTGAACTTTGACCTCTAAAGTCAATATGTCTAAGTTATTGTAGGACGGATGGAGTACTGTATTGGTTGCCAGTGCTCATTTTAAATACTTATTTGTCTTCGGAGAGTTTTAATATACCAAATTGTCCACATGTGGTCATTAAAAATACCTATTTGGTCATTTGGGGAGAACCCTAAATCAATAACTCCCATCTCAAAAATCAAAGCAAAAATGTAAACGAATGTTAACGTCGTCCACTCTGGGACCATTGTGGTGACACAAATTGAAATTTGGGAGTATTCCATGATTCATGCAAAGGTGGGATTATTATTGTTTTATGCCCCAAATTAGGAATTATTCATGTTAAATTTTCCTTAATTATTTGTTTACCAATTGGTCAAACATCTCTTAGCAGATCTCTTAGCTTGNGTTCTCTAGAGCTTATTTTTGTTGATTTTTGTTGATTTCAGCAAAAATCAACAAAAATCAGTAAAATCAACAAAAATCAGCAAAAATCAACAAAAATCAACAAAAATCAGTAAAATCAACAAAAATCAACGAAAATCAACAAAAATTAACAAAAATAAATAATCAACAATAAATATCAACAAAAATAAGCTCTAGAGAACAAGGCCTAATTGAGTACATATCCTTATATTCAAAGTTTTGAAAAACCACGTCTTCTAAATTCCCTTTATACTTTTTAATCGTTCCAGACGAACCTAAGCCTTTTATGTATAGAAATTTCTAAACCTAAGCCTTGGTTCCATTTTGGAGAACCAATACTTTTTAATTGTCATAATTAAGGTCACCACTTGTCTTTTGCCATTTATGGCTTGTTTGATCAATCCACCAACTACAAAATTAAAGGTGTTTCATTAGTGGCTTGTCGAATTGGCTTTTAACATCCTACAAGCAAACTTTGAAAAGCTACTATAAGTAGCTTTTAGGTTTGCCTTGTGGCTGGTGAGATTTAGTTCAGAATATATTTACACGTTACCAACTAATAATGAGCAGCTAATTTTTTACGAAACATATTTTACAAATAGTTGTTACCAACTGATCAAATAAGCTAATACAAACCGCTGACATCTATGAGTTGTCAGCCAACAACAATTATCACAAACTATTTGAGAAACAGGACTAAAGAGTATTGGGGCATCATATAGAATTCGAAAAATATTGTCTACTATGCATGATTAGAAAAGTCCAAATTACAGCTGTGGCTAGGCCTGGCAATTCGGGTCAACAGGTCGATTTCTGGTTGAATTTCAGATCAATTTCGGGTTATTGGTCAAACACGTCAAAAATGATGTGAAATAATGGAGAATCACTTTTTATACCAAAATCTTAAAATATGTTGACTTCAGGTCAACTTAGGGTCGGGTCAGGTTGAGTTCGGGATTCTCTCAATAACTTCAGGTGGGGTTCGGATCGGGTTATCTGGCCGTATCAGGCATTGCCAGGCCTAGTTGTGACATATGAAATATAATTTTATTTTAACATTAAAGACAATAATTATCACGGCTTAAAAATTTGACTTGTATTGTTAGATAATTATTCAAGTAATTAAATAAGAAGATAGAGTGTGTGTGTTTTTTTGTTAATGGATTTAATACCCATTATTCGTTAATCAACAGTTGTGTGGGTTTTACCAAATCATCATACACATTACAAGCTAACCATTTGATACTTGATGTCACACTTTTACTTTTATTTTCCTTTTTTTTAATGAAAATGCAAAACATTTTCCTCACCTTCTAACTCTCCTTTTTATATATATAGTAAGGATATTACTGCATTTCTCCATCAATGAAGGGTATTTTAGTAAGTTGCTTATACAACCCATATATATTCCCTTCTGAACAAGGGATTGAAAATTAAACATGAACTCCGATCCCTTTTAAATGTTGTAGGTATACTTATTTAAAAAACAACTCAAAATAAGGGGTTGTAAGTTTCAAAATTTTGTGGCTTTTTTTTTTTTTAAAAAAAAATATGGTTAAGGTATTCTTTAACCAATTTTATGGGTGACTTTAAGAATATTATGGGTAACTTTCACTCATCTTACCGCCCAACAAGTATGTATAGGAGAATTTGCGTAATTGTAGAAGATCTCTAATATTTACAGGATAAAGGTTGCTCCGATCCCAACTCAATCACTTCCTCCAAAGGTTGGGGATTTCACTAAAGTCTATCAAGGAGATGAGGGGTTGGACTTAGACCCCATGGATGCTACCACATATTGCCATATTGTCCTTGTGATGTTCACTAGAACCCTAAATCGGTATATAACGAGAGATGTGATGGTGCGGGTATTGACATGTCGAAATTAAAATCCACACCTGCCCCAATACCATACAGTATGATCTTTTTCATTCACACCGATCCTAACACTTATTTGGTATTGTCTATACGACCCAAGATGACGATATGAATTTTTTTTTTTTTGGTTGAAAAAGACGATATGCATTTAAACCCTTTCTAATGCAATCATCCTTATGAATAGTATTCTTAGCATAAAGCTCCTGTAGTTGTAGGGCTTTAATAATCAACAGATAAGAATGGTGACTATAACGAGGTACTGTGCTACCCGTTAATCTCACACTATGAAACAAAGTCACGTTTTGGTTTAAAACTCATCTAGACGCACAATTAGAAGCAGCGTGACAATCACCAATCCTCAGCAAACGAACACGCGACATGTGGACCAATGAAATTACAGCACTATTCCCCCCTTCCCCCCTTTTTTGAGGTGGATATTACAAGTTTTCGCATCATAACCTGTTTGTCTAGGATTAGGAGTTTGAATCCTCAACATAACTTCAAAGTGTTCGTTCAACTCCAAGTACTTGTGTGTGCTGTGATGATAAGCTCTCTCTCAAAAAAGCAGCTATGACTCAAACCGGACATTTCACAACTGGGGTGCTAGTATGATAACGCCCAACTAGGCCAAGTTATAGGTGGTCGCCCTTTCTCCCCTTTTGTTTAAGGGAAAAAAGAAAAAAAAGAAAAGACCTGTTTGTCCACTTATATAAGCTTTAACTTTGAAAGTGTAAACCCCTTAGTCTTTTCTAAGATTGTCCTTCACTAAAAACACATGTTCATAAAGGGAAAAGAATAGAAAACATGTTAGACGTTACGTACAACTTTGAGTCTTTGTCTTAGTGCCTTTGAATAGACAACACAAGATTTTGTAAGATTGTGCTGATTGTTACTCCTACGTTGTAGTGGATCAAGCTTGGAGATTTACCTAGGATTTGAATGCTAGGAAATAGAATTTTTTTACAAAGATATGATAGCCACTAAGATTTTTAATCTATATCATGATATTTAAGTAACCAAATCTTATGTGTTCATTTATTCTTATCATTTACTAGGTTTTGTTGAAGTCAAAGATACTTAGGGTCCAACCAAATTCACAAGTAAGATTTTTTTGACTTTGATTTCAGCCAAAAACAGATTAGTTCCGACAAAACAGATAATGTTTTGATGGCCACCATTTAGTGGTGGACGCGGAAGAAATCCCCCTAGGAATTAACCAATAAAATTCTTTAAAGTACTTTAAACCTTTAAAGACATCACATACATGTGTAAATTACTTGCATAATAATTTAATCAAAAATTTCCTAGGGATACCCAACCGTTTTCAGAAAACTTTAACGAAATGCCGGTAGTACCCGACTGTTTTCAGAAATGCCTAAGGTACCCTGTTCTTTCATTTATGCGAAAGTCTACCCCTGTACTTTGGTTATAATGGCATCCGTACCAACTTTCACGAATGACAAGGTATGATCGATACCATTTTTGTTTATTTTTTTCGCTTCTACCAAAACAATAAATAAAAGACCAAATCACCATTATCTCATCATCTTTTCAGCCGCCCTTCCCTAGTTAGAGGAGAGAGAAAATCAGGGGAGCAGGGGGCGGAGGCTGGGAGCAAGGGGCTTGGGGGAGGGCGGAGTGATTGGGGCAGGGGGAGGAGACAAAAAAAATTAGTGGGGGAAGGG
>BSSO01003616.1:0-16136 GCA_030267885.1 Mesembryanthemum crystallinum | reverse complement strand
GTTTTTGATTTTTTTTCCCCTTATATAGTGCCCGGGCCTGGGCTTGTTATTAGTGGGTGGGCTGGGCTATGGTCAACAGGCCCACACGCCTCATTGACCAGCCTATATAAGGCAGCCTCTTAAGAGTCTAATTTTTTTTTCAATCACATTCGAGTTTGTTGTCAACAGATGTATTAAGCTTTTCATATATATTGGAAAGATTTTCTATTAGGTCATAACCTCGATTCCGGTCAAATTTGGATTATCTTGTCTCAAGTACGATTCATGTTTACATATAGTTATTTGTTTCGAATAATTGAGTTTTGGGTGATCGTTGATTATATCTAAAATATACCCGTGCATAATGCACGGGTTTTGCATACTAGTTTATACTAAATCTATAAAAGTCTTCTTCTAAACAATAAATAAGAGTATCTGTAATTAAGCTATGTTTGGCAAAATCAAACACCTTTTTAACTTTAGTCATCTTTTAAGTTGAAAGGTAACTTCCAAACCTACCCCAAACTCCCTTGTTTTAACACCTATCTACCCCTACACTTAATATTAAACCACAAATATTATCAGTAAGAATTAAAAAATCTCTGCGCGCCACATAAAGCAAGTAGAGGAGTAAACAATGAAGGGAAGAAAGTAGAGTCCAATAAAAATGGAACACCTTGCCAGAAGACACATACCCCTTGAGTTGTGCCCTCTTTGAATAATTTTACAAGTCACTGTTCAATAAGAAATAATCTCTTCAGCTAACCACAACAAAGAAACTATCACTGTTCAATAATCAATATGTGCAATGCCTTGAAAGATATTATGCATTTAATATACAAAATCTAGGTAACACCTAAATTATGGCTTCCTTTATAGAGGATACAAAATACTTTCCCACCAAAAAATATTAATTATTCTCTTTTTCCAACTAATCTAAGCATTCTAAAACTATGAAACTTACAATAAAACCCTAGAGAAATCAAAAGAAGCAAACAAAAAACAACCATGCTAGGAGAGTATTATGTTCTTTTACTGTCTCCCAGGATTCAACCTAGCTACTATCTACCTAAGACATTTATCGTAAATCAAAAGCAATAATCACGTCGTTCTACATTGGTTAAGTCTTCTTTCAGCGGCTATGGCAGCAGCCACAGAAGGCGGCAAATGAGTCAAACCCCCAGTTTGCTCCTCCTCATTACCACAATCCGTTACATTGTTGGTAGGGGGAACGGCTGCAAACAAGGACTCAACATCTTTCAGTGTCAAAACAGGCTGATCTTGATTCTTCTTGTTCCCGCTGATAAATGAGCTGGTATTCCTGCTTTTGTTCAATTTGTATAAGCTTTCTTCGACTGTGTCCTTTACTATGAAGCGATGAATGAGCGTTTTACTTGTCTGCCCGACCCGGTGCACTCTGCTGATTGCTTGTGCTTCAGCTGCTGGATTGAGCAAGGGCTCAACAAGAACAACGTGTTGTGCTTCAAGAAGGTTGAGGCCGTTTGCTCCATGTTGAATCAAGAGCAGTAACACCTGGATAAACTTGCCATCTGAGGTGTGATGTTGATCTTCTTTCTTGTTGCAACCCTTTTCTGTAGTCTTCTCTCCTTTGAAAATGCTAATTGCAACTTGAGATCTTTTCCTGTGGGTAAAAGCAATGACAATTTTTTGTTGATCAATCATGTTACAGATCGAGTTTCATAATCTTCGAAGATTTCTGAAAACTTATATCTTATCTACACAGAAACAATAACTAAGCTAACTACTTAAGCATCAGATGACAGTTTACTCATTCTTCCATGATGTTTGGAGGATAAATCAAAGTGACCAAGCCATAGATAACATTTCAAAGCACTCCAATAATGCATATATTAAGATTCTTCAAGTCTAAAAATAATAGGGTAATTCATCTAACTTACCCTTTCAATAGTTGGATACAGGTGCATTGAAATTGAAATTGGTAATAAAGCAAGGTTAAATTTGGAAAATCAGTAGTTTATGTTGTATTGGAATCCTAAAGGGATAGATAATAATATGAGACAAGAAGTTGATTAAAGCCACGAATAATTTGAAACAAAGGAAGAAAGTGCAACAGATAATAAAGTATAATATTCATGTCCAAGAATTTGGAGGTTAATGCACTCCTTTGCCAAAAAATTTGAAGATGATGGCAAGAGATCAGTGCCTAGGAGCAGCTTCGAAAAGGAACTCGAACAAGCTTTATTAGAAACTCTCAGATGAATTTTATACTTTATTCAGACCTTTTCAAGAGATCATCAACCCAGAACATCAAAATTAATAGCTTATGCAATATGAATCAAACAATACTCATGTTGATCTAGCAAATAGTCAGTCGAGGTCGTATTACCTTCCCCCTTTCATTCGAACATAGCTAATCTTGTTAGCAGAAAAAGCATGCTCTAACACATCAAGGACATCATTCCAACTGGAGAAAACAAGAATCTTAGCCTTGGGATCTGTTGACTTTATCCAAAGGATTCTCCTCGTGATCGCTTCAATCTTCAAAAAATATATATAATATAAAAAAAAAAAAAACACAAAAAAAATGAACCTCCTCGTACAACAATGACAAACATACATTGCAGAATTAGATAAACACAAGTAATTGCATAGTTTCTTCTTTTAGAACGATCTGAGAAAGATAAATAAGATTACAATTAGATAAATGCTATAGTAAATGAGTACCTTTGTGCCATATGATCCTTGGACAGACACAGAAGTTTTAACATTTTCACATCTCTCAACTGAGGATTTATTTTGCCTGTCATCAGCAAAAGCGATACTGTTGAAATCTGAATGTTGTCGGCATGTAGGGCAAATCACCCACTTATCTTGCTCTTGCGACTTTCCCTGGTGTACCACTCTCCTCTCTGTGATTGCAAACAAACCTGCAAAATGAACGTCCTCTCAAAAATGAACACAGAAATAATAATATGTTGAAGCCTAATTTGGGGTTTGAATGGTCACGGATAGCTCTTTCATTCTCGCATATCAAACAGGGGGTAGGATAAAGGTTCCTGTGGCGAGAGGGGAGGAAGAAACAGGTTCTCCCTTTCTTTTTTCTTCAACTTTCCTCTTTCTTCCAGACATAACAGGCAAGTAATGATTCCCGCTTTCTTCATCAAATCTCTTTTCTTACCCCCTTTGTTCTGTATAACATCCTTTTCATATCCTTGACCTGTCCGTTTTCTAGATTGTCATACGTAGTCTTCCTCTTTGAGTTTTTCTCAATATATTCCCGCAGTAACCGCCCTCGTGTATGATTTTCTAAACAGATATGTAATATCAAGACAGAAATCAATGAAATTGCACCAAATCCTACGCTTGTTTAGCAGTGGTCCGTCTGTAAAGGGCTAGTATGCATGGTGGTTCAGGGGATGGAGTATGATTTTCTAAACAGATATGTAATATCAAGACAGAAATCAATGAAATTACACCAAATCCTATGCTAGTAGCAGTGGTCCGTCTGTAAAGGGCTAGTATGCATGGTGGTTCAGGGGATGGAGACAATGCGAGTACGTTGTGTTTTCTTATTCCTTTTCTCCCCCTCTATAGTGATCCTGTAATCCTAACCCAGCAGATGTTCATAATGGTATCTGACAAAGAAAGCCTGTGTACACTTCATTAAACCCCTGAATTCAGGTTCCCTTTTCAAAATTTCACTTCAACACACATTTAGAAAAAGTGAGTAGTCATGAATTTTTGATATGGTATAGTAATCAAAAGTCACAATGTCTCAATTACAGGCTATTACTGGGACTCTATAACTGTCCAATTGAGATATGCGTCCAAGTATTGAGATCAGCCAATATTCTAAAATTTTTGTATTTATTTGGCCTAAGATGGAGTGTCAAGTGTGTATACCGTGACATAGTATTGAGGATCCGACATGGGTACTTAGAGGTGAAAAGAATAAAGGTACCATAGATCACAGGCAACAAGGTAATCGTGCGAACTGCTTGTCATAGACACTAAATACTTTTAAAATTAAATGATAAACTGAAAAGGACCTAAAACCTAGGTTGTTTTATGAAGGAGCCCTGTAGAAAATGCATAATTCAATGCCAATATCAGCTTCATCCAGATTATCATCTACTCTGCATGTTGGCTTGGTATGATAATAGATGAAAGGCTCTTACATTTGCAGCAAGTTACGTGTCCACATTGAAAAACCATTCTTCGATATTCAAGACTTTCTTGACAAACAGGACACATTTCCTCAACAACTTTTTCTGCAGGGGTTGATCCCTGGGAAGCAGCTACCTTGCCTTCTGATTCTGTATTCTGTTTGGACAGAACTAATCCCTAGAAAAAGGTTCATTAAGAAATATAGAATTATTTAGAAGAGCAAAAATGAGACAGAGAATCATTTAGCTATAACAATCTAGAATAAAAGGTACGAAAGAAAGATAAATCAGACCATCTTGCTTTTCTTCTGTTCCATCAGGTGTCTATACAGTTTCCGGCCAGTCAGTCTCATCAGGAATCAGGAGCTTTTGCAGTAATATGAATTATTTCAGGGGTCACATTGTAATTTTTATTTAATTATTTCCAAACAGGAGTAGCATAGTTAGTTAAAGATGTGGAGTCTTTTTTATTATATGCTCATATCCACTCTATCCAAATCCTACATGCTCAGTCATTATAAAAATTAAAAATGAAAAAAGCAAGTCGCTTCAGAAACTACAATGACTCGGGCCTGGAAATAATCCTAGACCCCGTAATTTGCCAAGCTAAGACTAACTAGAAGAAACATACTCATCCTCAAAATCTGTCCAACAAAAATACTTCAAAATTGATTTATTGGATGGGCATCTAATTTCTTCTTCATGGTGCGTATTTTTCTAAGAAGTGAGAATACATCCATGGCTAGAAGATAACAGATGTTACCATTCCAAAGAGGGTTGATGTAAATTTAAGCTTTATAGCTGGAATGTTGGACTACTAAGAGAGCCCTTGAAGATCTTGATCAGGTGTTTCAACTTTCAGATGCTGCTAAAAGATAAAAGTTTCCATAGTTCAGGTACTTAACAAAAGGTAATATAATTTGGTCAGAGAGGAGAGATCAGCTGATTCTCTACATTGTTAGTGTTCTAGAAGTTTGTCATCTTTGCCAACTCATTTTGTCCTTGAGCTGCCTCAATATAACACAGCTATCAACACTTTGCAAGGCAAAGAACATAAATTTTTTTATTTTTTTATTTTTTTAGTATCAGTATTGCATTTGAATGTTATAATTATAAGTAATTAATATGTAAATGATGAATTTAATACTACTGTTCAATCAAGTTGAGTATAAGCACTGAATATTAGACTATTGAGAAAAAAAGTAATGACTATTGGCTAAACATTATATGAAGTGAACAAGATTAGACAATGAATTTGATTTTTGTAAGTAGCAAATATAAATACTTTGGGTAAAATATTAGCAATAATGAATTTGAATTCCCTATGAATGAAAACGAAAAAAATAAATGATATTCACATGTGCAACCTCTCTTTGTTTTGGGTTCACCCGACCCTTATTTTTAGAACCTTTAATTTTCTTATCTAAAACTAAAATTTGATAATTAGCCTAAAGAAGAAAGATATATAACAAGAGGACAAGGTGTCCTTAAACAACACATCTAGTTACAAATTCCCCCAATTACGTTGGAGCTATTTATCAATTTTAATTGAGCAGAATGCAACTGCAGTAACTCATACTGTCACTTAACTGGGTGAAGGCATCAAAGATACACAGGAATAGAATCCTAGTACACTAGAGGGGTCTGAAGCCTAGTTTTCGAGATAAATCCAGTATCACAACATATCATCCATGTGATGGGTTTTGTTATCTTCACCAGCAAACTCGAAGTCATTGTTACACTTGTAGATATTGAATTGAGGAAAAACCTTTTTAGAAGATAAGTAGAAGATGATACAGAAGAATCATGATAATAAGTGGGCTGCAGAGAAATGTTGGGAAGCCCAAAACCGAAAGTTTATTCCATGACAGGCAACACAAACAGTTCCAATCATCACGTATCGGTACATAATTATCCACTGGTTGCCATCCCACACTAGATTGACCTACTGAGTTGCAGCTATTGATTAATCACATAAGATACTCTATGTGACAAACTTGTAAAGAAAAAAACTAAAAACTATGATTATATAAATAAAATACCTGCAAATACCGAAGTTTCCCTCTTATTTGTGATAATAGTGCCAGGGACAAAAACTTTTCACTGGAGTTCTCCACGCTAGCTACATCAAGTTCTTCTAAGCTTAGAGCATCAATAGAATGATCATCATCATTCTCTCTTAAACGCAGTCTCGAAGTTGCCATCTTAATTTCATCATAAGCTAGAAGAACCTGAGCTTGGGCTCTAGCTAACGACCTTGCATGACCATATTCCTTTCGCATACCCTAATGATGAAGGTAATAAATTCAATAGATTATGAATCTCAGAAAACAATGATCTACACATGATCAGAGTATACTATCATCATCTGTAAAAAATGAGATGAAAATTGAAGTATCACAAAACAACATCACAACCAGATCAACAATCAGAACTTTAAATAGAATAGTGAGCAAGACAACTTGCGAGCAGCTCAAATGCAAGGTTATTCACACATCATACCTCGAGAACAAGTAGGTGACTGTTGGCGGCTAATACACCTTCTCTCCCTAGTTGCTTCTTGAAATAACTTCTTATGATACCTAGGATTATTTCCAGCTCGGAGGGGTGTTTTGAACCCTATGAAGCACGTTACCGATGGTAAGGGACATGAACAAGATACTAATATAGTAAATCATATGAAACATTGACCAAAGAAACATATACTCCCTCCACTTCATAATATCAGGCATAATTTGACACTTGTCTTTCATGCTATAAGGCATGTACAACTTCAAAGTAGTATTTATAGATACTTTCCCTACTTTACTCTTCATTTTTCTTGACAATTACTCATTTCTCCCTCCAATGTGAATAGGTTAGTCATTTTTCCTTCTCTTTTTTCTTGAATTCACAATTCTTAATATGTTTGAGAAGTCAAGAATGTATTATTGAAACAGAGAGAATATAACATAAACCAAAGAAAATGGATTAATTCAGGATATCAATTCCATGGTCCAAGGTCATCAGTTACTGCTCAAAATTTAAACATACATACACCTACAAAAAGATGACAATCAGAACTGACATTGCAAAGGGCTATGTCCACAGTACAGAACAAATCATTACAGTTCATTCCAGCAAATCAGCCACTTTTTTCTTTCCCCCAGCAAACCAACATTCAGTACCAACTTGAGCAAAAAACAAAAAAAGATCCGGCTCACTCACCATAAGCATTTTTCCAGCATTCCTTTTGCTTTTAATTTCTTCAACATCTACACTTGATGAGGCTGAATTTTTTGACTTCTGATCTAGATTCCAAAAGTATTTATTCAAATTAATTTTTTTCTTCTGTAGATCCACTGCCTCCTCAGTTGCTATAACTCTCCCATTGTCACCTGTTCTGAGAAAGAGCCTAGCCTCATAAGCCTAAAACGACAAAAGAAGACAAACTGAGACTTGTCAGAATGTCATCTTATTCCTGAACATGAGGTGTCAATGTACTGATCCTGGAGAAAACAAACCTGGAACAGTTCATCCAATTCACAGTGAACACACAAACGACCATCCACATGTAGATAGCAATTTGGACAGTACCGTACACGTTCAATATCTTCATCTTTTGGTTTCTCCATTATGCTATCAACTTCTAGCAGTTGATCAAGTAAGTTTTTCCGAGAAGCTTCCAGTGAATCTAAGCCAGTCTGAATATAGTATCTAAGTGCACTGATGCTCCGAAAACTGGAAACGGATCATAAAAAATAATAAATAACAAAGGATATAAAAAGTTCGAAAAAAAGAAGGAACGAAACCCAACTATCCAAACCATCATTTCATGTTTCACTCGAAATCTATCACATATGATCTATGAAAACCACAATATAAGCACTAAAAACTATTTGAAGTAATCTGCTTTGAAAACATATTCATGGATACTTCGATGAATCAGTTGGCAGCTCATGAAAGGGAATGAAAGTATGCTGTCATGTCAATAAACACAATTTCACCATAACATTCACTATAATAGTATTCTGTCCACCATATTCCATCTATACCATTGCAGATAATCAATTATCAGATGGGTATATTGCTGCACGGTGTTGAGCTTGGCCAATTAAGCGCATTCAAGTTCAAAAGTAAAAATGAGGATGCTGCGTTGGATGTGTAGCCATACTAGGAATGATAAGTACAAATGGAGTAGTTCATGATAAGGTGAGCAGGACATCTACTAAAGAAAAGATATGAAAGACAAGGCTAAGATGATTAGTCATGTGAAGAAGCAAGTTTTGGATGATTTAGACACGTTAAGAAGCAAGGCTTGAATGATTTTAACAGAAATAGAGGTAGATGTAGGTAGGAAGTACAGTGGAGAAGTGATCAAGCAAGGCTTGGTCTTTTAGATCTCATTGAAGACATGACCCTTGATAAGAGTCGTGGGATTCTATTCTATGATTCCTTTAATGGAACCCTACATACAGGGTCCTTACTGTAGGGAAAGTATGTGCATCGTGGAGCGATCAAAACACACAACATAAAATAGATTTGGGAACACATTATTTTTAACGTGGCACCTATTGCCTCATCCATGATGCTCTTATTGGGCAACAATCTACTTACAAATTCATCAAGTACACCTTTTAAACGGAGAAGCTTGCAAACCCTTCCCCACAATTTTTTGTTTTTTTTTTGAAAAGAAAAAAGCACTGTATTACTCAGAAGTAGAAAATACTGAGAAGGAGGACAGGACGTCCTCCCTTAATAAATCAAGTTACAAGATGGCCCAATTTCGTTGGATCTCAGTAATTGAATAGCCCCAAAAAGCCCCTGCTGCCTTAGACCAGAGTGAGGCCATATAGGTTGCCCTATCCCACATCAACTCAAATGATAGGGAGGCTCTAGAGAAAATACGTGCATTCCGCTCTAGCCATAAGCACCACATAATTGCCAAAGTAGCATTACGCAATAGCAACCTCTTGTCCTTTCCTCCTACAAAACCAGCATACCGTACTTGTAAGAAGTCCATAAAAGAAGATGGACAAACCCAAGCTTCCCCACAAATAGCAAAGAACTTGTTCCACAGAAACTGTGCATCAGGACAGTGCAAAAAATATGAGCTGCAGTTTCTCTATCGACACAACAGAGTATGCACCTGCCGGGTCACATGGCTGCCCCTGACCTCCTTCGTTGTTGCCTATGTTACCTGCTGGAGCGTCCAACATGGATACATGTCCAAGTGTCGGACTCGGCAATATTTTGAAAAGTTTGCATGTTTTTAGCCTAAAATGAAGTGTCGAGTGTGCATACCCATGTCCAAGTGTCGAGTTTCCGACAGAGGTACATGAGGTGAAATGAAGAGTCCAGGTAACATAGGTTGTCGCATGACATTCGTATTAATCTTACTTGAAGCCAGCATCCAAACAAAATGCCCTCACCTTCAAGGGCGCCTTAGCCTCCAAAGATAATTGGCGATCGGGAATCGAGAAAAGGGGACAACGTAGCCCGCTGTTGCAGAAAAAAGTTGCAAGAAAAAACTCTGGAAGATTCCCCGGTCCAAATTCTTGAGTCAGCCCCTACACTTAGGTGTATACTGTCCAATATGTTGAGCAAAGCAGTAAGCTCTTGCGTTCGAGTCCCTTAGGGTACTGGAAGTTTTCCTGGCCGTTAACTTCAGGACCCATGGGATTAGTCGGACAAAAAGCTCGGATACCCATGTTATAACAAAAAAAAAAAAAAAAGTAGTAAACTCTGGCATTCCCAGTCATAAAAGTGTCTCCTTAAATAGAGATTCCAAGAGGCATCATTTGTGAAATAGAACTCAGAAACTGGGGCGTCATGGTGACTTGAGAGCTGGAGTAATCGAGGAAATCTAAAACCCAAAGGCTCACCGTCTGTCCAGAAGTCCTCCCAAATCTGATTCTCAAGCCGTTACTAAGTTTCATACGTACCAATGGAAAAAAAAAAGATAAAAGAAAAAGAAAAACAGATCACACTTGGAAGTAAACTTCCAAGGGCAGGCGTAAGTGACTCCTGTAACACCCTAAACATCCCACCCATTTAAATGTAATCCATACTTACTCCTTATAACACGATGCCACAAAGTATCCGTCTCCTGTGGAACTTCACAACCATTTACCCACAAGAGCAACATTCTTCGTTACCATACGACCAATTCCTAGACCTACCTCCTCCTTGGATCTACAAACCTGGTCTCAACAAACCAGATGTTCCCGCTTTTCCTCTCCAGGCCCCGACCACAGAAAATCTTTCATCATTTTCTCAATCTACTTAGCTACTGCCACGGGTATCTTAAACAGAGAGAGATAATATAAGGAGATGTATGATGAAGCTAGATATGAAGAAAGCATATGACTCTATAGAGTGGGGTTTCTTAAATGAGATGCTACATGCTCTTAAATTCCCTCCTCAGTTTATTGATTGGATAATGGCTTGTGTTACCACACCCTATTACCCTCTGGTTATTTATAGTTCTCCACATAGGGTTTTTTCCTGGAAAGAGAGGACTCAGACAAGGGGATGCCCTATCAACCTTATTGTTTGTCATATGCATAGAGTACCTCTCCTGAATTCTAAAGAGAGTTGAAAATATGCCTAAGTTCAAATTTCATCCTAAATGCAAGCCCCTCAAGCTAAATCACTTAGTTTTTGCTGATGACTTGCTATTATTCAGCTCTGGCAATGCAGACTCCATTTCCTTGTTGCTCAAAGGCTCAACTGCATTCTCTATCTCATCTGGTCTCGTAGCAAACTCTAGCAAATCTGCAACTTTATTTTTGCAATGTGGATGTAGCGACAAAACAAAGCATACTTGATCTCTCTGGCTTCGAAGCAGGTAATTTGCCATTTAATTACCTGGGGGTACCAATTACTTCCAAGAGACTCTCAGTCCATGATTGTGACATTCTTGTTGAGAAAATTGTGGGAAAAATTAGATAGTGGGGGTCTAAACATTTCTCTTATGCTGGTCGAGTTCAACTTGTGAACTGCTCACCATGCACTCTTAGTAGGCCACTATTTTTGTATTATGTATTACCACAAACTGTGATGAGCAAAATAGCTGGGGTATGCAAGAATTTACTTTGGGATGGTAAAGCCATCTATAACAAAGTTCCTCCTATTTCTTGGGAGTTTATATGTAGACCAAAGAGTGCTGGTAGTTTGGGTGTCAAAGATATCAATAAAGAGAACCTTGCTGCAATTGGAAAATACACTTGGTTTGTAGCTTCAAAAGGTGACATATTGTGGGTAAGATGGGTGCACCACATATATTTAAAGGGTAAGGATTGGTGGTCTTACAAAGCCACCACAAATGCAAGTTGGGCATGGAAGAAGATATGTGAATGCAAAGACCTGTTCAAAGCTAGCTATGTTAATGATTCATGGGTACCTGATGTGAAAGGCTACTCCATTGCTGGTGGTTATAAGTGGCTTCTTCCTCAAATGGACAAAGTGCAGTGGTCTAGTTGGGTATGGAATAGACTCAATCAGCCAAAACATAGCTTTATATGCTGGATGGCTAAGTTAGATAAGCTCAGTACCAAAGACAGATTGCTCAAGATTGGTGTGTGTGACAATAGTACATGTCCTCTATGCGGTGCTGCTTCTGAGAGCATTAATCATCTATTCTTTACCTGTCAATTCAGTAGCATGTGTTTGCAAAGCTTGTATGCATGGCTGCTGATAGGTACTCAACATCAGCAACTACGAGAAATAACTAAGGGGATCAGTAGAAGAGTTACTGGGTCCAATTGCAAGAGGAAACTCTACTTTGCAGGGTAGCAGCTCTTGTTTATCACATCTGGCTTGCAAGGAATGAAGCGGTTCACCATAGTAAAGTCTGCAGGCCAAGTAATTTAGTTGCAAAGATGAAAGATGATGTAATTACTAGAATTAGAGGCTTAGTCTACTATAAGCTTAGCACTAGTGAGAAGCTTTGGTTTGATAGTTTGTGAATATTCATTCCATGATCCTTGGTTTTAGATGGAGCCCTTCCTAGAAGGTACCCACTTGCCTTGGATTGGATGCTATAGGGAGGTATGCCTCTCTCATTGNAAACTCCACTAAAGGGTCACATAACACTCATCTAATTAGGTGGATCATGTGTCCCTAATTAGAAAACACAACATAAAATAGATTTCGGAACACACTATTTTTAAAGTGGCACCTATTGCCTCATCCACGAATCTTATTGGGCAACAATCCACTAAATTATTAAACGGAAAAACATGCAAACCCTTCCCCACAAAATTACCCAACAAAATCTCCACTAACGGGTCACAAAGAAAGATCACATAACACTCATCTAATTAGGGGATCATGTCTTCCTGTTTAGGAACCCACCCACACTCAAGTTGACTCAACACATCTTACACCTTGTATGTAGAGTATAGATTACCCTAGAAACCTGAGGACTCCCACGACTTAAAGGATAAAAGTAGTAGCCCTTCACACCCACTCACACAGTGATATGAGATGGGATATGACAATGAAGCACCTCAGTTCAAACTCCTCTACTTATAGAGGTTTTGGCAGATGCTTCTCGTATAATTTACATTATTCCATAATTTAATGATATTTTAGTTACTAGCCAGAAAGTTCATGTACCAAATCAAAACTCATAAGATCATTGTCATGCCTGAATGCTAATAGACTCCCCATGTTGTAAATGCTAGTTAGCTCTACCATACATGCACTAAATTATCATCTAGACTACCAAAAATCTCCTCATTTCTCATTCTTCTTCTTCTTCTTTTTTTTATTTTTTTTTATTTTTTTTATTTTTTCCCTTCTTATATATAAATATATATATATATATATCTTTTTCTCAACGTTTGACTATAATTGGGACAAATATCACAACAACACCACTTAGCACAGCTTTTTAAGTTATAGGCCCTATTTGGAAATTAGATAGTTGTTAGCTGATTGTATTAGTTGCTAATGTTTAGTTGTTTTCCTAGACTGATTTGACTAGCTATTTTCCTTAGTTAATTTTGTTTATTCAATAAATGTTTGGTTACGTAAATTAGTTGTTAGTTGTTTGGTATATAAAATGACATCTAAAGATAATATTTGTTTTGCAATAACCATTTTAATCATCACATTCAAAAAATATTATAACTTCTAATATTTAGAAATCATAATATCTTCAATTACAATTAAAGTGGCTAAATTTAACTATGTAATTTATGAAGTGGAATTATTTATTACAATTATATATATATATATATATATATATATATATATATATATATATATATATATTAGGTCAACTTAACCCTAAAATTCGGGTCGATTGCACTCTGTTACATCTTCCAAACATCCAGGTTCCTCTAACATCTAGGTCTCTTTAACATCTAGGTCAAATACACTCATTGTAAGAGGTTTCCTTAATATCTACTAGGTCTCCTTAGCATCTAGGTCACCTAACATCCCGGACGACTTCACTTCTCATAAGAGTATCCTTAATATCTAATAGATCAACTGCATTTACGTTACGTCTTTTATCACAGCCTCGTAAGATCCTTAATATCTAATAGATCAACTGCATTTACGTTACGTCTTTTATCACAGCCTCGTAAGAGGTCTATTTAACATCATAGTATAGGTCAACTGCATTCATGTTACGTCACCCGCACTCCATTACAAGATAATAAAGCCTCATAAGAGGTCTTTTTAACATCTAAGTCAACTGCATTTATGTTACGTCTTTTATCACTTACATTACGGTAGTTTGGTGGGGTAAGCCTCCTCGTAAGAGATCTCTTTAACATCCTTTAAGAGGTCTCATTAATAGAAAAACTTAACATGCTTTAAGAGTTCTCTTTAACAACTACGTCAACTTCACTCCTCGTAAGAGTTCTCTTTAACATCCTTTAAGAGGTCAACAGCATTCACGTTACGTCTCCCACACTCCGTTACATCTCCCATCTCCTAACATCCAAGTTCCTATAACATCCAGGTCTCTTTAACCTTAATATCTAGGTCAACTTAACATCTAGGTCACCTAACAACCTTTAAGAGGTCGACTTCACTCCTCGTAAGAGGTCTCTTTAACTTGCTTTAATAGGTCGATTGCATAACGTTACATCTCCCGCACTCCTCATAATAGGTCTTTTTACACCTTCTAAGTCTAGGTCAACTTATTTTAGAGTTCTCTAAGATATTCTTGTATGTATTAGAACTCTCCTGAATGTACTTGTATGTACTAAGAATAATGTAGAAGGGAGTAGAATAGTTTAGAACTCTAGAGCCTTATGGAGAGCGACACATGGCATAAGGTTCTAGAATGTTCCCTTGGGGTCTATATATAAGAGGCCACCCCGCCTCATTTGGCATTGTAGAATCTCACTCCACATACTTGTAATACAAGTTCTCTCAAGCTTCCTTAAGTGCTTTTCCTTAGCATCCATCATCCTTCCTCTTAACTTAGCTTAGCATCCTTAACGTTTGTTCGGGTTTGCCTGACTTGGTTCCGAAGGGACGGTGAACCGGGTGGCACACGGGGTTGACAAGGCGAGATTATAGCCAAAGAGCCAGCACGTGATAGGTGGTATCAGAGCAGAGTTAAGACAAGGCACGAGACGGGACTTCGTTGCCATGGCAAGTAAGGGAGAAAACAACGTGGATGTTCAAGTGTTGGAGATCGTTCATGAGGAGAACGTTCAACATGGAAAGAAGAAGAATCAGAAGGAAGCGTTGGAGGTTCTAACCTTACCGACACCGTGGCGGAGTTGGAGAACCGAGTAGACGGGGTCGATGAGAGATTAGAGGCGGTAGAGAAGGAGCCCAATGACCTCATGGACAAGGTGTTGGAGTCGCTCAACACCGTGGCGACCAAGCTCATGGAGAATACACAATTTACCCTAAATGACCAAATAGGTATTTTTAATGACCACTAGTGGACAATTTGGTATATAAAAAATCGTCGGTGACATATAGGTATTTAAAATGAACATCGGCAACCAATATGGTATTTTAAAATGAAATACGTGTCATATTCCCACAAAAGTACACCGGAATATAGAGTTTCGGTATTTGTTTCATTTAAAACGTATTTATATGCCATATAATTGTACTTTATCTCGTATTTTGTGGGGTATTTCCCCATTTAAGAGATATTTTCCTATCATTATTTGCATATTTCCCCATTTAGGACCTCTTAAAGAGCTCTTTAATGGGGAAATACTCCACCAAATACGAGATAAAATACAATTATATGGCATCTAAATACTTTACATGAAACAACTAGCGAGATTCCGTATTCCGACGTACTTCTGGGGGAATATGACACATATTTCATTTTAAAATACCATATTGGTTAGCGGTGTTCATTTTAAATACCTATATGTCACCGGAGATTTTTTATATACCAAATTGTCCACCTGTGGTCATTAAAAATACCCATTTGGTCATTTGGGGTATATATATACATATGTATATATATATACATATGTATGTGTGTGTGTGTGTGTGTGTGTGTATATATATATATATATATATATATATATATATACACTATGTTGCATGGAAGGCGGTACGATACGGTTCGTGGGACGGGAAGGGGAACGAAATTCGCAATTTTTATGAATCGGGAACGAAGGGAACGTTATATATATATATATGATATGTGTTTTAATAGCAAAAGCAAGAAGGTTTTATGGACAAGTTATCCACTGAGTAATTTTTAATACTACTCTTACCCTTCATAAAAAAGTAAAAAGGAAGCGGAGTATTTCTTCTTCCAAATACTGCTTGTTATTTCCTTTTAAGCCTAAGCCGAAGCCCAATAGTTTTAAACAAAAGAAATCCTAGCTTTTGGCTCTTGTTGCAGCAGTCAAGAGGAAAGAGGAAAGAGGAAAGAGGAAGAGAGCGAGAAAGATAAGAGAGAGGACAAAGGAGAGACAGAGGGATGTGCTCCTGACAATGGCGGCTACGAAGAAAAAGAAGACGACAGAATGAATCGCAGCTTTTGGCTTTCTTCTCTCTTCATTTATTCTTTTCCTCATCCTC
>BSSO01003615.1:0-16138 GCA_030267885.1 Mesembryanthemum crystallinum | reverse complement strand
AGAGATGAGGGTATGGGAGGAGAGAGAGTGGGGTATGGGAGGGGAGGGTATTTGTGGCTTTTCTCCCTCTGTCTTAAAACCTGTGCAAAAGCAATTGCACAAGTCTTAGGAGGACAGAGGGAGTATTTATGTTAATTGTTGGGTGAGCACCATACATTGCGTGGCCTTTTTGTTAATTTCTACTAGATGTTTAGATGTAGTTACTAATTCTTGGCCTTTCTGTCCTCTGTGAGGATGTCGTTTATTGTGGCTTGGGCCGCTTGGCATGCATGCATATCAAGTCAATAAGAAATTAAGAATCAACAAAATATGGGGCTTCCTTAATATGCAAATGGAAGGCTATATTTATTGACACTGTTGCTTTCGGTCTTTGAGGATTTCATCTTTTGGTCCCCAAAAAAGATAGGTCCTTGCGGGTTAGGGATTTCAGAACCATCAGTTTGGTTACCAGTGTCTACAGGATAATTACTAAAACGTTGGCCATCAGATTAGGTCGAGTCATCAGTGACACAATTTCTCCTTTTTCAGAGCCTTTGTATATCTAGATAAGTGAAATAAATTTTATTAAGGAAGAAGAAAGAGTACAAGTGATAGAGAATAAGATGTTCTCAAAGCCACAACCTAACCAACCCCAACCAACCCTAAGAGCAGAAATCTATACAGGTTTATTGCTTAACCAAAAAGTCTTTTTTTTAATCACCACAATCAATGCTACACTTTAAACACTCCAACTCCTGATTGCGCTTCTTTTTCCTATAATAAGCTTTTGGTACCAAAAATAACATCCTTTACCATACGGCCAACGAGTTTAATACCCAACGCCTCAAATCTAAATGATATATGTTGAACTAGGTTTATTTATTATATTTTTGAGCACGTAATAGTTGTGAGTTTCTAATATTGACGTGGTTCAAAGACAATAGAGCAGAACATATAGTCCATGTCATCATCACTCAACAGAAATCTAACGGCAATAAGATATTGGTTTTTGGAAATAAATATTCGGGGGATTCCAATTGGTGTCCCTGTGTTATTGGCTTTTCCATATTGGTGCACAAAGTTTTTTTTAAAATTCAAATGGTATCCTCGAACTTGCCACTTGTTCACTCCGTGACATTATTCATGGTTTTGCATCTAAATTTTCCGTTAGTAAGGCCACGTCAGTGTAATGTGAGCTTAAGTTTAATGTTTAAAAAAACTCAACACCTAAATTTACTTTCAAAAACAACTTTTTGACTTTTCAACTTTTAAAATTTGTCATTAAATTGAGCTTAAAAGCTATTTTTGGAGGCAAATTGAAGGGATGGAGTGTTTTAAACATTATATTTAAGCTCACATTACACTCACATGATCCAACTTACGGAAAATTTAGACGACAAACCATAAATCATGTCATGGACTGGATAATGCGCAAGTTAAAGGGTACCATTTGAATTCCCAAAAAAACAAGGGGCACTAATAGGAAAAGCCAACAATACAAGGGCACCAATTGGAATTTCCCTAAATATTTTGTTAGGGCACTTATTTATGAAGCTTGAAGGCACCTTGAAATTACTACGAACCGGAAGACACCGAAGACATATTTATGAAGCTTGAAGGCACCTTAAAATAAATTCCCCAAACCTGAAGGCACCGGAAATGGATTTTCTTACATATTTCTATAAGAGTTTCACGTTCCTATGAATGGTCTCTGCTACTCCATCCTATGAAATTGTTAAATGATATGAGAATAAGTATCAATTCTTTCGCCTAATTGTTATGGGCTAACAATGTGGTCTGCCCTATTTAAACAGTAATTTAATTGTGAAAATGAAATTTGATATCTAGGGCAACGGAAATATTTCTATTTTAATTTATCAGCAGGACAAAATGAACATTAATTACTTCATGAACTTCAAAACTTAGAGAAAATGTTTACATGACAAGGTTGTGGAGGCCCATGAGCTTTCGAGCTGAACACCATGGAGTTTGGGTTTGTGAAACTTCCAGCATTCGTCCATCAACTTAATCATGGCCATTTGAGTTTCTAATCAAGTTGAGCCTGAACAAATCACAGGGAGTTTGGCTAATGACCAGCTCTACATGTATTGTTCTGGGTACAATTTTCAAAATCTTATGTCACTGACAAGTTTTGAATTATTGTCTTCAGTGTTATTGCTTGGGTGTTGAGGACTTGGAGCTGCTCTCTGGAGAGGAACTGCATTCGGCACATTCTTTTCTGGTGATGTTTAATGGGCTCATTCTCGGCAAGCATAGTAGACCACAGGTATATCATTATTGATAAAACATACTTTACATGTATGCAGTTACCTCTTTGCCCATGCAATGGAGGTATCTACAATTTGTTATTTTTTGGTTTGACATTTTCTGTCCTTTTTTTGGGCTCAGCATTTTGCCACTGCTGTGAGAAGACTGCGGAGGGCTGGAAAGATTGGCGAGTTTGTCAGTGTCTTCGTGAATGAGAAGCAGGTGACTGAATGACTGATATGCGCCTTTTGTCGTGCTTAATATAAATTAAAATAGTTGCAATTTCCCTGTGAATACTGCTCACACACAGATGAATAATGAAACTGAGGTGTTTCTTTTTGAAGCTTGCCTCTCCGGGTGGTCTAGTTTGGAAGAAGGGAGAGACATACTTTTAAATCTACCAGTCATATTGGTAATAGAAACAAGTAGAGTTGTAACAGTTTTCTTTGAGATAAAGAAAAGAGAGTATATTATGATAAGCACCAATGCACCCGCCAAAGGTATCCTCTCAAAGATATACTTGCAAATTTGCTGCATTCTGCTAGACCTTAGAAGTAGTATAAATCCAAAATGGCTTGCTTGTTCAAGCCAATAAATAAGCTAGGTAATATAATCCTATCCCAAAGCATCTCCAGAGAAATAGAACATCCTAATAAAGACACGCACATTCAGCTATAGCCATATGCGCTATGATTTTGCCAACAATACACTAGGCCACAACATTTGGTTTTCTTCCCTCTCCAATCTCCATAAATCTTTAAAGCATATCTGTGGAAACTCCGCAAATCTAGATGGGCAAACCTATAACTCCCTGGCCACACCAAACATTGTACTCCATACATTTTGCCCCACACCAAACCTATAGTTAGATGATTTATTCCAAGTCTTTATTTGTAAAAATCTAATATTCAGGGTTCATTCTTGCAGCGTTGTGTGTATATTGCTTCTGATGGAGGTCGTGTTTGCCGCCCACTTGTTATTGCTGATAAAGGTGTATCAAGGGTCAAACAATATCATATGAAGGAGTTGTTGGTGAGTAGGTTGGGATATTACATTGTACATGACTATGAGGGCAAAGTATGCTAACTAAAATCTCATGCTCTTGTAGGATGGAGTTCGCACCTTCGATGATTTCTTACGTGAGGGTTTGATCGAGTATCTTGATGTTAACGAAGAAAATAATGCCTTGGTTTGTCCTCTTAATTTCAAGCTTTAAATTACAGTTTGATTGTTTAATACTATGGTAGGATTAAAATATGTGCATATGTTTGTTTGTAGATTGCCTTGTATGAGGAAGATGCAACGCCAGAAACAACTCATGTCGAAATTGAGCCCTTTACAATTCTAGGTGTTTGTGCTGGCTTAATCCCTTTTCCCCATCACAATCAGTCACCCAGAAATACATATCAGGCATGATAAATTCATACTTATCTGTTGTTTTACTATCCAGAAGGTGAATTTCAAATATTTGCGGGCTTCCATTCTGTTTTCTAAAATTTTGAATTTCATTTTTTCCTCCAGTGTGCTATGGGAAAGCAGGCTATGGGAAATATTGCATATAATCAGGCATGTGACTCTTTAAACATGTTTCAAGCATATTATGGTCTCTTTGGCTTCACATTGCAACAAATATAGCCTGATGTTCTTAACTCTCGTGTGTTATTTATGAACTTCTTATTGAGTATTTAGTTTTGATGTTAAGCAAACTGATACTGGACCTTGCCATCAGAAAGTGTTGTAGTGTGTTGTAGAGGACCAGAGTCCCACGGTCAGACAATACTTTGAATATTTGTTGTAGAGAGTTGTTTATGACTTGATAATAATAATATAACCGGTAATGCTCTCTATCTCTTTGAGATTATTATTCGAGGGAGATGTGAATTTTCATGCAGTTGAAAATGGTTATTATGAATCTGTTGCGTTTTCTTTTCTTATTTTCTTTTTATTTCAAGTGATTATTTATTGTCTAGAGGTCATTTATATTTATGATATGAGGACATAGTTTTATTATAGCGTGTGAGTTGCGTGATCCTCCTCTAGAGATTACCAGTTTAGAGTGAATGGGGTTGTCAAAATGCTTCTTCTATACTTGTTTTTTGTTCACTAATGCAGTTGAGGATGAGTTCTTGTACCTAAGCCAGGAGGTTTAGCCCAGGCCTTGTTTGGATCAAATCCCGATTGCTTTGTACTTTAGTTCGATACCTTTCAGGGGATGTCTTCTCACCCAAAACCTTTATTACTCTAGGTCATTAATGTTTGGGTAAGGCTGTGTACATTCAGATCTCCCCAGACCCTGCCCTCGGTGGGATTATAACTGGGTCGTTGTTGTTCTTGTTAGTGTATGGTGTTATAGTGGCATACTATTGGGCTGATTAACCAGATTGGTAGTTTAAATGACACCCCTACGACATATTTATGTTGTAAAAGACCCCGGCGACTTATGGGCATTTAAAATTGAATGCCGGCAACATTTGGGTCTTTTAAAATTCAAAGTTGCGTCAAATTACCCAAAATGACCTCGCCGGAAAGACCTTTGAATTAAAACAACTATTTTTTTCATTTATCACCATTTCTACCATATCTCTCTTTTTAATGCCTTTTCTTATTCATTTGAAGAAGGACTATCCCTTTTTGAAGGATCGGCATGAAAATATGATGGAAAAGGGGAAGGGAAAATGGATAAAAAAGAAAAGTAAAGAACAGAAAACAATAAGAAAACGCATTAGAAAAGGGAAAATGGGTAGAAAATGGTAATAATTGAAAACAAAAATTAATTTTTCTGTCAAAATTCCCTTCCACGAGGTCATTTGAATGAATTTGACGCAACTTTAAATATTAAAATACTCAAATATCGCTAGCGTTCACTTTTAAAAATACTCACAAGTCATCGGAGTTTTTTAAAAGGGTAAACTTTAGTGAGGTATACTGAGGGTTGACCAAAATACACATGGGTATACTAACATTTGAGAAATTACATTCCTGTGAGGTTCCGGCCAGATAATGATGACATGAACTCAACTTAACAATTATACGATAATATTACCATCAGTATACCTTATTAAAACTTTTATACCAAAATGTAATTTTTTTTATTTTTTTTTATTTTTTTTAAGAAAAGTGTAATGCTTACATTCTACAAATTTGGTTTGTTCATTGTGTTTTGCTTTATTTATTTATTTATTTTAGTCTATATCTTAGCATTTTATGAGGGAGATGTCCAGCTCTCTTTCAAGAGTATTATTGTCATTTCATGTGCTCCGGTCACCGGATTTCGGATATGTGATTTGCAGTAAGCTTTTCAAAATTGGTATACATCAATTTAATTTTACAAACGTCGGTATACCTTTTTGTATTTTGGCCAAACCTCAGTGTACCTCACTGGAATTTACCCTTTTCAAAATATGTCGTAGAGGTACCATTTAAAATACCAATTTGGTTAATTGGACTATACAATTGCCCATTGTCAAATAATTGTTACATGTTTCTCCTTTGGGATGTTCTTAATTGTTATTTTCTGCCACCTCCATTGTGTAATTGTTACATCTTTATTTGTTTTTGAATGTTTGGATTTTGAGAGTAGTGTATATAATCTATTTATCAGTAGATCTTTGAATTATTCACCAGAGTGATTTTTGTGGTTAGTTTTCTAAGTTTGCGTTGTCGTGTCAATGTTACTGATAATTGATTTTGTTGTAATTCAGCCTGTATGTTTACTTTCTTACGGAGTCTGTCTTGACTTCCATTGAGCTCTTTAACATCATCAACAATATCAAATTTTTGCATATCTTTGGCTCTCATTTATGTATGACTTTTCAAAAATTGCTTCTTGTTGTTGCAGCTTTTCCGCATGGACACACTACTCTATCTCTTAGTCTATCCTCAACGGCCTTTGCTGACTACAAGAACAATTGAGTTGGTATGTTCTCTGATCTTTGCATACATGTTGTTCTTTCATTCATTCTACTGGGTGGAGGTCTCTGGTGGTTATGCTACTAAAGAGATAGTTAAACTTTATCATGAGTGAGATGACATTCCCTGTACGGAGATCTGTGGCTGAAAAGGCTATATAACAGCAGCCTTAGGCATTGTCCTGCGTGTGTGATGTTCCATTTTAATCAGGTACAATACGATAAGCTTGGTGCTGGACAGAATGCAACTGTTGCTGTGATGAGCTACACTGGATATGACATAGAGGATGCTATAGTTATGAACAAATCATCATTGGATCGAGGGTTTGGACGCTGTATTCTGATGAAGAAGTAAGTAATATTGCTTTCCAAGCAACTCCTTTGCACTGTTCTAGATTTATTTTCTTAATTAGTTTTGAACTGTAACTGACATCCTGTTTTGTGTTTTGTATCGCCTTTGTGATTTAAAAGGAAGGGTACTATCATGCAGAGGTATGAGAATAATGCATCTGAAAGAATAATCCCACCAAAAAGAGAGGGGTATGCAGCAGAAAGAATGCAGGTAGTACTTTGCCTCTCTGAATATTAGTTTCTGCCTCGCAGTGGTTGTTCATGAATAGCTCCGGTGACACTGAGATGGGGCATGGGGATAATGTCTGTACAAATTTGTGTGGGTACATTATATCTCCTGCAAGCCACCTTCTGGTTTTGGGATTAGGTTTTTGGAGTAGGAAAATGCTGTTTAGATGGACAACGGAATAATTATCCATGTTCTTTGGTTTCACAAATATGCTTTTCCAGTAATCCTATTCATAGTAAAATCTATCTTCATGTTCATCTTGCATGTTTTTTTTGTTTGTTCTGGTCATGTTTTCTGCGTTGGATGTAGGATAGTTGGTTTTGTTGTTGAGTAGTAGTATCTTTATGAATTAAAACCCTTCTTGATGACATTTGTCTTCTGGTGCTTAATCTGTCTGCTTTAGGGTTTCTTTAAATAATTTCTAGTCTTTCCATTCTTCATATTTTCTGTATGCCATCTGAATTTATTTCTTTGTAATTTGCTTAATAAACTAGCTCTGCTTACATGTGTAGGCATTGGATGATGATGGCATAGCTTCTCCAGGACAAATCATTAGGCAAGATGATTTTTTAGTCAACAAGCAATCACCATTAATCACTAGGGGGACAACCACAGCAGGAGTATTACCAGATAGGTTGTTCTTTAAGCTTTCTTTTATATTTTATCTTATTGTTATTCCCCTTTTCTAAAATGATTTGCCACTTGGTAATGGCACACTTGTTGAAGCCTTATGTAAAGGATTGGCAAAGATTGACCGGACGTGGAGAGCCAACCTGAAATTTCCAAAAGTTGTGTCTTGAACTCGTTGTTTACTTGACATAGGAGCTCACTGAAACGAGGACAACATAAAAGTTCACGGATTAGTTTGCACTGGTCTGGATGAGGGATGTTGTAAAACCCCAAATTTATTAAAAATTAATAATAAACTCGAGCGGTCGACCAAAAACGGCAGAGTTCCATTCGAAGTTAGACATGCCATATTGTTAGACTTTCTGAAAACCACTAGTTAAACAAAAATTCAAAACAGCCTCCAACAATCCATGGTGTTACTACCACACTCACTAATATGAATTAGTGCAATGCTTGACAATTCACAACTTCCATTAATAATCCCATGTATTACTATTATTGTTGCTATTTAGTAGTACAAGTTTACTACTGAAATAATACTAATAAAGAAAGACCAAAATCTAAATGAAGTCCATTCCTGGCCAAGACCTATTTGAGCGTCTAATGAGAAAGTGTTTGCAGTCCTCACCAATGTATATAAGGCTATAAGCACATCTGCCACTTGGGGTAAACGTGTTAATTGCGGCTGACAGTCTAAGACAGGTTAGTGTGAATTGAGTAACCAACATCTATCACATACAGATCATTTGAAAATTTTCAGTTAGAAATGAGAATGAGGAGTGCTATAGGACCTTTTAGAACCTCTTTTCATGCCATGCACGTTGGTTTGTTACCACGTTGGTTTAGTATTACTCCCTCCGTCTCTCTAAAATCTTTACGCCTTGATTTTGTAAAGTCAAAGTTTTCAAACTTTGACTATTAATATATGAAAAAGTATAATGATTTTCAAAGTAAAAATAATATTTTTGGATTCATCTTAAATAGTATTTTCAAAATATCAAAAATTTATAAGTTTTTGAGTTTATATAAATACAATTATTCATGGTTAAAGTGTCATCTTGAAAATCGTGAAAAGTTAAGGCGTCAAGATTTTAGTGAAACGGAGGGAGTAATATGTTTGTTACGTTTCATTTTGTTCTAATTTCTTAGTAACTACTATTCCTACTAAAATTTCCACTTTAGTTTTTCAAACTTAATGTTATTTTCGTTTCTTATATTGGATTGGATTGGATTTGAATTTTATTTTGACTTTTACTTTAATTTTGAGCTTTTCCCTTAATTTTTGTTGTTGATGTTGCCTAATATTCTTCATTATCATTAATATTTTAATTGCTTCTTTGATTTTTGTCACATCGTCTTTTGGAGGTTATTTGTTAAGATGGAGAACCTCTTAAATGCACACTTCATTATGTCTAGGGTTCTTTTTTTCTTCATTGGTGGCTCTTGGGAACTTCATTTACATAGAGCCTATGGTTGGGATTGAGGGAGCTTATTACTTTGCTTTGTGTTCAGGAAATTATTCATGTTGATTATTCTTCTTGCCCCTTGTGATGATTCTCGAGTTTGGTTGAAGGTCCCTCAAGGATCTTTTTTAGCCTACTATAATATCCTCCTTTCTCGCTTGCCACTTTCTCATGGAAGTCCAAAACTACCCCTCAAGGTGCACGTTTTAATTTGGATCTGGGTGCTAGGCATGATAAACACTCATGATATGGTCTCCAACGGAAGACACTTGCACGGGATGTGCCGTCTTTTGCTACCGGGGTAGTGAGAGTTTGCATATGTTGTCGCATTGTGACTTTGCACCAACTCTGTGTAGGCAACTTCTTTGCATCATGTGCAGGCTAGATGTTGGAAATAATCAAAAAAGTTTTGTAAATGTCATCTAAAAACATGTAGATATATCTTGAAGTCTAGAAAGATCCATGTAGAAAAAATCTCCCTAGAAATATCCTTAGAAAGATCTAGTGTTAGAAATATCTAGAGTTATGTATTCTAGATTCTAGAGATATCCATACGATATCTAGAGTTATAAGTATCTAGATTTATGTATGTCTAGAAAAATCTATGGAAAAATCTAGAGTAAGGAGGTGGTGGAAATCCACTTCTTTAAATAGCAAGTGATGTATTCAAGCAAGAATTAGCAATCAAAAAGTTCAAGTTTGTACCACTCACTCTTCCTCTCTCTTAACCCACTAACATTCTAAACTACACTTCCGCTACCCAAAAACCCAACAGTGGTATCAGAGTCATAGTCGACCCCACCCATAACCTTGTCTAAAATATGGCCACAATGGCTAATACCCCCCATTTCCAATACCAACATTTGAAGGCCAAAATTATGACTTTTGGAAGATTAAGATCAAGACAATGTTGGAATCATATGGGCTATGGAGTTATGTTGAAGATGGGTACAAGGAGTATGATGATGAGAGTGGTTTAAGTGAAGCACAAAAGTAGAAGCTAGAAGGAGGAAAGGATGAAGGATGCAAAGGCTTTATTCTTGATACAACAAGGTGTGACGGATACAATATTTCCAAGGATTTTGAGAGCTAATACTGCAAAGGAGGCTTGGGAGGTTCTACAACAAGAGTTTCAAGGAGATACCGAGGTGAGAAGTATCAAACTTCAATCTTTAAGGAGAGAATTTGAAAATTTGAAGATGAAAGATAATGAGTTAATGAAATATTATTTTTCAAAAGTGACTGAAATAGTTGATCAAATGAAATCATATGGAGAAGAAATCACGGATGAAAAAATTATGAAAAAGATTTTAGTAAGTTTGTCGGAGAAATACGACAATACAGTGGCTATAGTTGAAAAGACAAAAGATTTGTCAAAAGTTATGGTTCAACAACTTATGAGATCATTGGAATCACATGAACAAAGGAAAAAGAGGTATGAGGAAGAAGAAATTGAGATCGCTTTACAAGCAAAATTATCTTTTAAGAATAATCAAGGAGGAAAGAAATTTGTGGCAATGAAGAAAAATGAAGATGGAGGTGCAGCCAAGAAGGATGAAAACAAAGGTATGGAAAAACCTGGTTGCACCATTTGCAAGAAAACTAACCATGAGTCTGCAGATTGTTGGTTCAAAGGAAAACCACAGTGTTGGGGATGCAAAATGTTCGGTCATGTGGAGAAGAATTGCAAGTTCAAGAATAATATGGAAGCTGCTAAATTTAGTGAAGAAAATAATGAAAATACATTGTTTTGAGACAAAATTTTGGAGGTTGGTGACATGTGCACCAACAACATAAGAAGATTTTGGAAAAACAAATTTTGGAGGAGCAAATTTTGGAGGAGACTGGTGACATGTGCATCAGCGGAATTGTTGGTAACATGGGTACCAACAGAAAGATCAACAAAATTTTGAAGAAGAATCAAGAGAAGATGATGTTTGGTGATATGAGCACCAACAAAGGAAGAACAAAATTGCGGAACAAACTTTGGAGAAAAATTTGGTGAAGGAAGTCAAGATTTTTTGATTAGGGGGAGTGTTGGAAGTAATCAAAATTTTTTGTAAATGTCATCTAGAAACATAGAGAAATATCTTGAAGTCTAGAAAGATCCATGTAGAAAAATCTCCCTAGAAATATCCTTAGAAAGATCTAGTGTTAGAAATATCTAGAGTTATGTATTCTAAATTCTAGAGATATTCATACAATATCTAGAGTTATAAGTATCTAGAGTTATGTATGTCTAGAAAAATCTATGGTAAATTCTAGAGTAAGGAGGTGGTGGAAATCCACTCCTATAAATAGCAAGTGATGTATTCAAGCAAGAATTAGCAATCAAAAAAGTTCAAGTTTGTACCACTCACTCTTCCTCTCTCTTAACCCACTAACATTCTACACTACAGTTCTGCTACCCAAAAACCCAACACTAGATATGATATGTTAAGTTGGGATGGGGTGAGGAGATTAAGTTGTTGTGCTTTGTGTGCTTTTTTGGAACCTTTGGTTGGAAGAAATTCTCATATGTTCTTATGTATTTCCAGGCCATTGTTTGTATGGCCATGTGTTTTTCTCGGTTTCATGGCCACGAACAACACAAGAAGGACAAACAAGAAGAACCACCAATTATAAAGGATGAAAAGCCTAATTATGTGCTGTGTCCGAGTGCTGTGTCCGAGTGCCACATGTTTTGGTGGAGGTGTTCTCCTTTCCCTCTTGCCACTTTCATGTCGAAGTCTAAAAACCGCCTGGAGGTGTGGGCTTTTTTGTGCGGTTACTAGGCTTGATAAACACTCATGATATGGTGCAATGGAGGAAACTTGTGCGGGATGTGTATGTCCTATGCAACCAGGGTAGTGAGAGTTGTTTGCATAGGATGTCACTTTGTGAATTTGAACGAACTTTGTGTAGGCAACTTCTTGTTTTCATGAGAGAGTGTTTCCTTTTGTTTGTCTTGATTTGCAGGGTAGATATATTAGGGGGATAAGGAGAATAAGTGTTGTGACTTGTGCGCTTTTCTGGTTGTCTTCTAAAACCTTTTTGGTTGGTAAAAATTCCTGTGTCGTGTCCATGTTCCATTTCTATGCCACTTGTTTGTTTGGACCATGTGGTGTTTTTCTTTGTTGCATGGACATGAATACAAACACTGACACAAACACAATATGGATATGACACATACACGGGGAAATGCAATTATAAAAGATGAAAACCCTAAATGTATGTCGTGTTTGGGTGCCAACGTCATGTGCGGATACCGGTGTCATGTCGTGTCTATGTCTGTGTCAGACACACGCATGATACCTATCGAAGGTGTAAATGCTTCATAGGTGGTGTTGGCATCTTTATAGGCCAAAGCGGCAGGGGCTTACGTCCATTGTCAATGTGTTGAGCGGTGGTTAGATGTTTTGTGAGGACTTCCTGTCCTCCTAGGCTATGACGATTTTTTACTTCTCTTAATACAATTTTTCTTATCTACGAAAGTTCTAAGATGGTAAAGGCTCTGACGTAGTAATCCTGCTTCTTAGCTTCTCGTTTGAGCTGTCTTTGAAGACTATTCTTCTCTCATGTAGTCATGTGCATTTGTGCATTTCTCTTCTGAGTTAAGTAGTGTAAGTGTCTAAGTCCCTGTCTACAGAGAAGTGCTACATTGATTCTGAAGTATATTATATTTTGAGAGTACTAAAAAAGGAAATCGAGTCACATATCTTTATATAGAAGCATTAGAAATTAGTTACCTTCTGAAAAACTTTGTTTGCATTGTCCAGTCAATATAGGCCAACTCCCCTCAAACATGGTGGTCTTGCCGGTGAAACAGCGGTAGTGGATCGAGCAACACTCTTCTCTGACAGGAATAGTAATCTGTGCATCAATTTTATTATTCGCCAGACACGCCGGCCGGAGGTAATTCCAGTTCAATTTCATATGCTCAATAACCATCTTAAGTTGTCAATTTAGGACCACTTTCCTTGTTATCTTGCTCAGGTTGGGGACAAGTTCAGCAGCAGACATGGGCAGAAAGGAGTATGTGGTACCATTGTTCAGCAGGAGGATTTTGTTTTCTCTGAGCGTGGCATCTGCCCTGATCTGATTATGAACCCTCATGGATTTCCAAGGTATTCTCAAGTGCATTAATTTCTAATAATAACCAAGAAAAGTTAGAAGCTTCTTTACCCTGCAGAGGGTAGCAGTTTATATGACAGGTTAGGTGCTATGAGCTTTATACCCCAGGCTGCTCCAATGTTTAGGCTTTACCAATTGGCGTTAAGACATGTTTCAGGTACTATGAGCTTTATAATGTATGTTTCTTGTTGTCCTCATATGGTGGGAGTCTCTTCATGGAGAATTTTAAGCTAGGGGCTATGCACGTTAGATTTGGGGCTAGCAAAGATATATAAGAATTTTGTTAAAGTTAGGAAATGTTTAAGCAAAGAGTCAAAGAATTATTTGGTGAACTTTGTGAAGAGTAGCCTGAAGAATCCCAAGGGACTGTTTGAATTTGTCCACAGAATGCATTTTTTGCAATGCTCATGTGATCTAGCAGTGACAATAATTTTATGGTTTACCCATGCTTTCTGCCTTCTAAGAGAAACAGTAGTTGCATACTGGAGTCGCCAGTCCAGACTTTTGTGTTTTTATTTTTATTTTTATCTAACACGTTCTCATAGGAACATTGCAGTCTTCTTGTGTTTGTGTTGAGTAAAGTGCTGTCTGGTTCTTGAAAAATTGAAACAGCTAAGCACCTGAACTGTAATCCGTTGTACGCTTCAATATTTAAGCTAAGTTTGAAGCGTCTTTTTTGCTTCATTATCTTTTTGATATCTTACATCGCTGTCTTTGTATCTCATTCTCAAAAGATGAAGTGCATTTTCTATCTTCTCGTGTATCACATCACTGATAACCAATTAACCATATCTTACAATATACTTCACCATCTACAGTTTCTACAATTAGAAAGTTGGTTCCAAGAAAGCAATATGTTTATTTGATTCTGTCAGTGCTTTTATCGGTGAGTAGGGTCTTTTGTACATCATGTCATCACCATGTTCTTGTGTAACTTGGTGTCAACTCTTACTTCTTTGTTTCTCACACGACTACCTTGATAGTACCTCCTCAAACTTACCTCATTTCTAGTAGAAAGTTACTGTATAAAACGACCATATCTCTTCTGTAATCTTTTCAATTCATTCCTATGTGAGGATTCCTGAAGAATTTATGAGTATAAATGATGTGAAGCACCACTTTGCTAACGAAAATTTTCTTAAAGGTGAGTATTAGGAGTGAAATGCACAAAAGTTAGAACCCTGCTTAATTATGTCTCCTTGATCACTTAGTTGCTGGTTTCAGTAATCCATACTTATCCAAAGGGATTTAAAAGCAGCACATAGCATATGCTAGTGTTGAATACAGTTTATGCGTAGGGAAAATTGCTCACATTACGAGGCAGAATAAAGACAATGGTTTATTATCAGTATCTTCCCAATACTCTGTGGACAACAGCAACCCTGTTGAAAGTTGGAAGTCACACTGCCACATATTGCATGATGGTTTTAGCAACTTGGATAGAACCTAATGTATTTACTTGTTAGATTTTTGTTTGGGCGTCAATCTTATAACTAAATGTGACTTGCAATGACCGCATTCGGCATATATGTTATGAGAGTTTACCTTGTTCTTCAGTCGGATGACCGTAGGTAAGATGATAGAGCTTCTCGGAGGAAAAGCTGGAGTTTCTTGTGGCAGATTCCACTACGGGAGTGCCTTCGGCGAGCCAAGTGGCCATGCTGACAAAGTCGAAACGATAAGGTTTTGTTTCCCTCCTTTATGAATATTACGATTGATCTTCTGTTTCACCAATTTTCTTCTGAAGTAGTTTTTGCTGTATCACAGTGAGACCCTAGTGAAGCACGGATTCAGCTACAATGGGAAAGACTTACTTCATTCAGGTTCTCCATATTCGAATCATTGCCAATAAGTCTCAATTAGCAAGATTAAAAGAAGTTAACCTTTCTGAATTTCCTTTTTGCAAAATATTGCCTTCTTATTCATTATGTTCTCCCTCACCATTGGTTAAACAACCTTTTTTCTTGGGAAAGTGGTTGGGAGATAAAAGAGTTATACCGCAGCAGAACAAGAATTACATTTATAATTCTAGGCATAGAATACAAACCTGCACAAGTCGAAAGAGATTAAAGTAACTGGGAAAGGGGAAAAAAAATCATTGTATGGTCTTAACTCAGAATTAGCAAGCTACCTGTAAACCAATTAAATGAAATTCTTTTGGGTTGCATATTACAACCGGTTTTGAAACAGAACTATAAAAGCCTCAGGCGTCATTCTAATTCTACGCCTAATTCATGTTTTGTGGGTTTAAATATCTGAACTTTACTTGCTTGAGTGATGCTTGAGTATAAATTGGGTTATTTTGTGTTTATTTTATAATTTACATGTTGTTAGTTTGCTTGAGTGATACACCAAACAAATTAGTTTGGGTGTGGAGTTTCCCTTACAAATCAAGGAAATTGAAGATTGTGCAAAACCGTATTGCTTTGTGCCTGCGGCCCTGCAATATCCACTAACTTGATATTTCAAGCACAAGTTATGTTTATCCTAGTCTAAATTCTATCGATATTGCTCCAGGTATAACAGGTTTGCCACTGCAAGCATATGTATTCATGGGGCCAATCTATTATCAGAAGTTGAAGCACATGGTGAGATGCCCTTGTCATCACGTGACTACTATTTTGTCGGGCAAGAAACCTAATTGAATCTGTGGAATTAACTGCCATTTTCATAAATTATGCTGCTGTCTCCAGTCTAGAAACAATTTCATATTTTCTGCTTATTAATTTTATTTTTATTTTTTTCTTCTTTCTTTGATATGTAATAAATAAAATCAATAAAAGGAGGGCAGAGTACAAAAAACATTAAGCCGGGTTATATACGCCTTGTATAGACTTCTAAATTCCCACTCTATTACGAGAAGAGACCTTTTTGTTTCACCAACCTAACATGCCCTTTACGACAATCTTCCACATTGCCTTCTCTTCATTAGCAAGCCTCCAAAGTCGCTTCATCTTGTGAACTTAATTCGTATTGCAAAGGGGTCTTATGCTAAGACCGCCTTGCTTAATGCTTTGGACAGCATACCACATCCCAGACCAATGGAAACCCTCCTCTACACCGTGTTATCACACAGGAAGTCTCTCAATTTCCTGCAGTTGGCTTGCCACACTAGCCAGAAGGGTGAAAAAACACTATTTAAATTGGAAGACTTGACAAAGTAGAAATCAAGAAGGTTCCTGTTTAGGGTGGTTTTA
>BSSO01003614.1:0-16139 GCA_030267885.1 Mesembryanthemum crystallinum | reverse complement strand
GTTTGTAAAGGTAAGTAAGGGACGGAGGGAGTATTATTTATCGTGAATTATAGAACCTACACTATCAATGATAAGAGGTGTATTCTAATCAAATGTGTCTTGTATCAAAATATGACAAATTTATGGCTTTGAGTGATATACCAGTATACCAGCATACCATGTAACAAGTAATTCCAAATGTGTAAATTGTTTTTGAGTGGTTATCAAAGACATCATGTGCCCTTCGTCAAAAGTTGTACCTATGAAATGACAATAGAAGCAATATCTATAAAAGTGTACCAAGTCCGCCACTTAATTATAGTAAATTTCAACATTGAAGTTGACCATATGGTGTGACGTTTCACATAATATCTCAATCTGTTTAATATCAACCCATCATTATTTAATGGAGTCATTAGTAAGGGTTATTATGCTTATATACAATTTTTTTTTTTTTTTTGTTAATTTAAGTTAAAGTCAATAATATTCAACACATTTCAAATTAAGTACAAACAAATAAACCTTAGTAAGGTTGGAAAAATATATATACAAGGAGAAAATAGTGTACGTGACAATCATTCAAGATTTAGAGAAGATAATTCTTTACAAATCCCTTTATAAGACAACACCAAACAAATACGCATATACGTACTAACAAACAAAATAAACAAATAAATAAATAAGACAAATACAAATTTGTGTGTTTATGTGCTCATTTTGAAGATCCCTAATGCTTATTTGATAAGTATCAAATACGAGTGACGGTCTCACCTGCACCCACTCTATATCTGATCAACTCGATCCAACGAAATTGAACACGGATGACATTAAACGGATGATATGCAGGTTGGATGTGGATGATAACTTGTTTGCGATTTCTCCACTCACTAGATATTCATCATATCCATTTAATAATATTAATCTTAAAAAAAAAAATTAAAAAAAAGGCAAATTTGTAAGCAATTTTCCCCTTGAAGTTACTCAAATGTATGCTGTATAGCCCGAAGACTTACTTTTGTTATATCAAGACTAATAGAGTACTCTTTTTATGTTGTATTGATTGGATGGTGAGTCAGTGTCACTATGTATGTACGATGAATGTGGTTAGACATCACTTTTATTTGTAATGACTTTTGTGAATTGTGTATTGATTTGAAGAGAAACTAATCTTTGAAATATGTATTATTTCACCGTGCATAAGTAATTTTAGAATAGATTGAATATCCATGAATTTAGAAATATATGGATTTATCGGATATTTATTTGATCATTTATGAGCTTCATTCATTGAATAAAAAAACTTATCCAATCCAAAATGTCAAAAGAAAGAAAAAGGAGAGAAACAAAGAATCCTCCTAATAAAAAAATGAAAATGGTGCCCTAAACGACCCGTCAGTGTCCGTCTCTAACTCCCAGTATCGCTTACCGGAACGCGGCAACCGTAAAACCACCACAATCCAACGACCATTATATTTTTCCTTTTCTTTTTTTTGTTTTTTTTTTCCACTTTTCTTCGTCTATATAATAACAAACCTCCCCTTAGCTCCTGCTTCTGATTCCCTCTGTTGCCACTCTCTCTCTTTCTCTCTCTAGACATCATTCATTTCTCCGGTGAGAGAATAGAGGCGAACCAGAACGAACGCCGTCGGCTTGTGTTTTCCGGCGAGTTCTTCGCTATCGTCGTCGTTGATATCTAGGGATTCGTGAGGAGGAGAGAGAGAGAAATGGCGTCGGAGGATGTGAAGCAGCGAGGCGAAGGCGCGGTTTCGACGATCGTGAATTTGGCTGAGGAAGCGAAGGCTGCAACTGAGGGCGTCCAATCTCCTAGAAACGCTCTTCTTAGCATTTCAAAGTCTCTCGCTGCTGGTGGAATCGCCGGTGGAGTGTATGTTTCACTTTCTCTCTCCTCTTTAACTGTTTTTTTGTTTTTTTTTTTTAATTTAAATTTCTGCGTCAAGAATCGGTGACAGAAGTGGAGTTGATCAGTTAATTAGAATTCTGAAATTTGTTTGTTATTTGCGTGATTTGTATGAAATGATAGAGGACTTCATATTTTAATTCGTTCAGCGATTTGATTCTGTTAATTTTTTCAAAATTTGTTTATTATTTGTATGATTCGTATGAAGTGATTGAGGATTTCTTAATTTAGTACGTTTCAGCGATTTGATTTGTTAATTTTGCCTAATAAATTTTATTTGCGATCAAGTAAGTAAGATAAATATAGCACGAGCTCTAGAAGTGTCTTTTAACTGTTCAACGAAGTACTGATGAGCAGTGAGAGAAATGAATAGAACAAAATAACTCAAAACAGCTTTTACAGAGTGATTTAGGGAGAACTTATTCTTTTTGTTTTTTCGTTGTTTGTCACGAGTTTCGCATTTTTGTGATGTGTTAAAAGGAGTTTGATTATAAAATTTGTCATTTTGACTTGTTTTGTTTATTGATATATGATCATGTTAGTTTTAGAAGAATTGGTAATTTCTCAAGTTTTGAAAATTTGATGCTATCTGCAGTTCTATCAGATGTTTGACTAAATTTCTGAAAGAAACGTTCATAAAAAAGATTTCGGTGAAAAGCTTTTATTATCAGACTGGATGGTGGTGAATGCTGACTAATGAAGGTTACGTTGTTTGTCATGGATATTTGATCGTGTGGATAGTTGATTTGAATCCTCCTATGTTTGTTAGTTATTCTCAGAAATGCCTGGAAGAAAATGGCGGTGCTGTTATCTGGTCGTTCTCATTAGTGCCTGGTGTTTTGTATGTTGATTACTTGATTTACTGAGCTTGTAAATGTTGGCAAGTGCCATGGTTTGATGCCATGAGGAAGCATGAAATGTACTTGTTGGGCCAAAAATACTATTATATGTGGAACTGAAACATGTGAGGAAAGAAATATAGTGTATTTGTACATTGTTGAATGGAGACGTTGATACTTTTTAAAATTTAATGCTAGGCCTCTGTATATCTTTCTTGGACTAGAGTTATTTCTTTTTCTTTATTCCCCTCACACAAGGTAGGGAGTCTCACAATGTTTGAACTTGATTCAAAAATCAGACTTGCTTGGTGTCCATGGGTTTGCATAAAATTTTCTCTGGGTTCTTTCCAGATAATGCTCACATTGTCACATTTATGGTTTCGCAACTATATTTTGATGCTGTGTTTGAACGCTGCATGAAGCATTTCATTCAAACCATGTGTTTCACCCATTTGTCTGCGGATACTTATACATTTGGTTTCAGGTCACGTACAGCAGTTGCACCACTAGAACGGTTGAAAATTCTGCTGCAGGTACTCTCTAGTGATATTACTCTTGCTTTCATCTGATAATAGATATCTTTTGCAAAAATTGTCTAACCACAGTCACTATCAACTGTCAAGTTCATGCTGTTTGGAACAGACTAGTATGCACCCAGTCTTTCCCATCGTATTTCGTATACTTGTGACATCTGAGATGCCTGAGTTTGTGTATAGTCGTCCCCATTTTATGAGCGAATAGTTCATCAACCCCTCTTGAGTGTAAGGGAATGGTTGGGAACTGCTATATCAGTCTTCTTGCCAATCCTTGTCTGTCTCCTGTGTATTTCTTTAGGTAGTAGAGACTTGTCCTTTTAGGTCAAATTGTAGTACTTCTGGATGGCTAATTTGAGATCCAGGGTGCTTAAAGCTGTGTTTTTCCCTTGCGTTTAGGACTTTCATCTTCTTCAGTTCTCCTCTCACATCCTTCCTCACCCCCCCCCCCCCTCTCTTCCTCCTTTCCCTCTAGAAGTTAGGCTAACCATGCCTTAGCTTTTACAGTTCAGCTTCACTTGTATTCGAGGGTCTTGAANGAAGCTACCACTTAATGAAAATGGAAATCTTAGAATGCTTTTCCTCCATGTAGGCATTTCTAGTATTGAGACTTCTGGTTTCTGTATTTGACATTCAGTAGTGTAATCTAATCCTGAATTGTCTGAAACCATGTGGAAAACATAGGATAGCTGTTCGCTGCCAAGTACTTAAAGTCCACACATGTACCTATTTGTAAAAGCTGTATTGTTGACTAGTAATGTGTCGTTAGGTTATGGCCTTGCTCGTTTCCCCATTGATATTGGGTATTTTCTTTACAACTTGACGATGTTGATGTCCATACTTATGTTTACAGTGAGGGTAAGAGTTAATATTGTTGCTGACAGTATGCTGGTTTCTGGATTCTCAGGTTCAAAATCCTCACAGCATCAAATACAATGGAACAGTTCAGGGCCTGAAATATATATGGCAGACTGAAGGGCTACGCGGTCTGTTCAAAGGCAATGGCACCAATTGTGCTCGTATCGTTCCAAATTCAGCAGTCAAGTTCTTTAGCTATGAGCAGGCATCCAAGTATGTTCAGTGACTTAACATAGAATGAAAGATGTCAAATCTTACTGTTTGTTCCTTTCTGTATTCGCTGTCTTTGGCATACATGATAATTTTCACGTATAAAATCCTGTGAAATGGCTGTTTATGAAATTAAAAATTTGATCGTTGGTCAAATAATTTGCCTGCCACATTGACTAATGCATGTATGTGATCTAATAATAATTTGCAAGAGGAAATGTCTGTCAGTCTTCCAGTTTTAAAGTAATTTATGTAGATCCAAAATTTTGGATGTAACTGGGTAGCCATTTGTTTTTGAGAGTAGATATAGACGGTAGACACCCATTTTATTCTTCAGGGTCAATTGTATACCAAGAAAAGGAACTCTTGAAGTCAAGTATTCTATGCTGAGTAAATGTTTTGCATTGATTTCTGAAAATAGTTTCTTTGAATTTACTGATGGCAGTTTTTTCATCAAACAGGGGTATTCTGTGGCTTTATCAGAAGCAAACTGGAAATGGTATGAACAAGGCCATTTCTGTTGCATACAGCTGCGCTTCTGTTTATAGACAGTCTTACTGATGGACTTCCTTAGAATCGATTTGTTTGCAACATTCTTCATGATTGCTGCTGTGATTCCTCTTATAGCATTCATAGATAAATTTTGAGGCTTATGTGAGCGAGGGGAAAAGAAGAGAATGTAGACCTCTTCTATTGACAGTTTTTTAGGAGCTTCAATCCGTTGATGGACCTTAAAGTGGGATTCTTAGAGCTTGCAGCAATTCGTAATAATTTTTTTTATTTTTGACATGGGATTGGAGAGGGAAGATTCTAATTTGGAAGATTTAAGGTTTTCAGATACAATAGGAATCATGTAGCAGTAATGTGATTCTTGAAGGCTTAGAAACTGAAGGATAATGTTCATTGTAGATATTAGAACTGATATCTGATATATACTGTCTCTGAAGGATAGTTTGGATGTATTGTTTGACAAATTGGTCATTTTAACTCCAAATGCATTTCATTCAAATAACTGTGTGGTAGGAATTGTTACAGAGAAACAGAGATTTATGGTCGCATTTTGTTTTGCAGAGAAGGCGGAACTGACTCCTCTTTTACGTCTTGGAGCGGGCGCATGTGCTGGAATTATTGCCATGTCAGCAACTTACCCAATGGATATGGTACGAGGCCGGCTAACTGTTCAGGTATGAAACCGAGTTTTTCTTCACCAAGTATCTCCAGTACTCCTGTTAGCCCCATTTTAAAACTTTTGTTCATCTTCTTCTGCAGACGGATAAATCTCCTCAACAATACAGGGGAATCTACCATGCTCTAACAACTGTTCTTCGAGAAGAGGGTGCCAGGGCTCTGTACAAAGGCTGGCTCCCTTCTGTAATTGGTGTGGTGAGTGGTATTGAATGCTATTTGGATGTTCATAAAATGACACTAACAACTGGCATCGTTGAGATGAGGTAGCATATAGGTGGCTATATCTGTATGTTGATCTTAATGGAAATTTCTTTGTTAATATTTGGAGATGATGCAAATAACTCATGGGTCTAAGATTGGGGACTAAAGTATAGTCTCTAGTGTCATCCAACACCTGAAATTTGACCATAATGTATCTCTGATAGCAGACAACATTGCTACTTTTTTTTGGAACACTTGCTTACCAATTTTGTTGACTGTGCTCCTTCAGAAACTTCTGAGCTATGTATGACTAGTTAGTACTACTTTAGTTACAAACAACAGTCTTTCTTTTCGATGATTTGTGCATCTAGTGATTTTTACTTGATAGCTGGTATCACATCATTGTACTCCATATTTTCTGTGGTTACTTAGACCCCATCAAGTTACAAAGAGGGGTAGAAAAGAGGACCAGAGATTGAAATTCATTTATCAGAGGCCTTAATGGTTTCTATTATGTGCAGATACCATATGTGGGTCTCAACTTCGCAGTATATGAATCTCTAAAGGACTATTTGGTCAAAGAGAACCCACTTGGGCTGGTTAAGGACAATGAGTTAAGCGTGACGACAAGGCTGGCATGTGGAGCTGCTGCTGGAACTGTTGGCCAGACTGTTGCTTATCCTCTAGATGTTATCCGCCGGAGAATGCAGATGGTAGGTTGGAAAGACGCCTCGTCTGTTATTACTGGTGATGGGAGAAAGGTGCAGCTCGAGTATACTGGTATGGTTGATGCGTTCAGGAAGACAGTTCGATACGAGGGTGTTGGAGCCTTGTACAAGGGTTTGGTTCCAAATTCAGTCAAGGTTAGTGCTTCTGTTACACAATATATGTTTCCTCTATTTTTTTTTTTTCTCGGGAACTGAATTTGCATCATATAACGTCTCAAATTGTTGTTTTTGTTTAGGTGGTCCCATCCATTTCAATTGCATTCGTGGTATACGAAGTGGTGAAAGATCTTCTTGGGGTAGAGATGAAGATATCAGATTAGATTAGGAGGGAATATTTATGTCCTTTATTGAATCCACAGCTTGGTATTTTGAGTTTGAGAAAACACAAAGGAAGGTTAATCACGAGGGAGCATTATTTTTTGGGTCATCAGGAATAGAGCACCACATCGATTCAGTGCCTGCTAATTGCTATCAACTGATCCTTCATTGCGAAGGCCCTTGGGAGTTTTGGCCTTTTCATCTATATGGTAATGCTAATTAGTAATCGCTTGTGTACTATCCTAGATTTTCTATGAGAGCTATTATACCCTTCACCCCTTGCCAATAATTTATAGATCTTCTCATTTCTGATATTTGTTGCTATGTTAATTCCATGGTATATATCTATCCTCTTCATGAGTCAGTTCTCATAAAATTGTGAAATAGTGCTAAAGGCAATTGCCGAAATGAGAAGTTTGGATTTTGCGAAAACTATTGAATGGCAAGTTGCATGATCAATAATTGTGATATGCGTAATTGCATTACCCTTCTTACAGTATCTTTCAAATAATGAAGTTACCTTCTTATAGTATCTTTCATTTGTGGAATAATGACCATACTAGCGAGCTGATATTGATAAGTTGTTCAGCATCTTTGTTTGTTGGATACTTTCTGAAGTTATAGGGATAGTAAAATCTTCCTTCAGAACGGAAATATTAGTAATGGCACATTTATTCTGGTTTGACTGGGAAATAATAACCCCACTCCCCAGTAAAAAACTAAAAATAAAGGAACACTCAAGCATCTCTACTCATTCAAAAAACATGAGGATATACATCGTTATCTTTACACACCAACCAATCTGCTCTACCACAAAAAAAAAACTTTAAACAAAAAAAAAAAATTGAAACAATAAGCACAATACTCGAAAGCCAAAATTAACATACTGTAGATAATGAGGAAGAACCAATATAATAGGCCCCTTATCTACTCCACTGCCTGTCTGAAGTCACCTTATCTACTCCGTTGCTTGGCTGAAGTCGCCTTTGATACCATACGCTTGAGCTCATCATAGCGACTTTGCAGATTATCGCACCACAAGGTCAGCTGCCTAATGGCTTCACGTTTCTCCTCCGCTACAGCTAATATTTGCATGTCCTTCTCTTTCAGCGCCACATCCAGCTCCCCTGCTGCCTTCTTCAGTTGGCTTAGTTCTTTCAGCAAACCTTCGTTTGATCCATTTCGCTTCTGAGCCTCGACTTCTAACCTACTGACCTTTTCTCTCACCATCAATCCCTGTTCTCTCTCATTCTGTAGCTGTTCAGTTAGAACGCTTAGCTCTTTCTTCAATTTCTCGCTCTCAATCTTCTTTTCTGTTGCACAGTGCTTCACGAACTGAATCTCTTTCGACATCTTCGAGATCTTGCTCGAGAAATTCTCATGGTCCTCCTCGAACTTCCAGGTGATGGTCTCCATTCCAGAGAGAGAACTGTTAACATTTTCAGAGATATCCTTGATCATGCCACGGTATGCTTCGTTGTAAGCTACAAGTTTGTGAGAGAGTCTAGCAATCCTATCTTCTAGCAATTTGCACTCTTCTTGGTATTTCTTTTCGATAGTTCTGAAGCTCTCTTCCTTTTCGGTCAGCAGTTGTTCTGTAACGCGGAGTTTTTGGTTAGCCAAGCGAAGTTGGACTTCAATCGTGCGGGTTTTCCCCATGCAAGTATTTGCTTCATCTTCAGCTGTCTCCACATCTCTCTTGAGGTCTTCAATTTGCCTTTCCAGCTCTTCAACTAGCTCATCTTTTGAATCGGTGTTTGTGCTCAAGGCTTCTGTCAGCTTCTCAATCCTCCCTCGTGCTGCTTGCAGATCTGCTTCGCTCTCTTGCACTCGGCTTTCTAGTTCTTCAATTTTGCTTTTTAGTTCTGCATTCTCATTTTCCAGCTGACTCAAACTCTGAGAAGATTCTTGTTTCTCCATCTCAATCTGTGCTTCCAGTTGACTTTTTATGGCCTGAACTGCTTCGAGCTCATCCTTCACACTCCTAATTTCTGTCATTAGGGATGTAATCTTCGAAGATGCTTCATTATCTCCATTCTCAAGCTGTCTTCGTAGATTAGAGGACTCGTTTCCTCTCTCTTCTATAACTTTCTCCAACTCCTGGACCCGGCCATCAAGTTGTTCGCATAGTTGTTCGCATTGCTCTCTTTTCTGATTAAATGCATCGTCCAGTTCTTTTAGCATCCTCATCTGGTCTTCAATTTTGCTTTTCAAATCAGTATTCTCAGTTTCCAGCAGGCTCAAATCACGGGAAGATTCTTGCCTCTCATTCTCCATCTGTTCTTCCAACTGGCATTTTAGGGTCTGAACTGCTTCCAACTCCTGCTTTAAACTGTTGATTTCCGTCTCTAAAGCCATAATCTTCGAAGATGCTTCATTTTCTCCATTCTGAAGCTGTCTCTGCAGAGTAGAGGACTCCTGCCCTCTCTCTTCTATAGCTTTCTCCAACTTCAGGACCTGGCCTTCAAGTTCTTCATACTGCTCACTTCTATAATTCAATGCATCCTTCAGTTCCCCTAGTATCCTCAGCTGCTCTTCAATTTGAAGTTTCATTTCAGTATTCTCCTTTTCCAGCAGGCTCACGATACGAGAAGATTCTTGCCTCTCGTTATCAATCTGTTCCTCCAACTGGCATTTTAGGGTCTGAACGGCTTCTAACTCCTGCTTGGTATTGTTGATTTCCGTCTCCAAGGCCATAATCTTTGAAGATGCTTCATTCTCACCATACTCGAGCTTTCTCTGCAGGGTGGAAGACTCTTCCTCTCTGTCTTGTACTTGTTTCTCTAATTCCAGAATCCTGCCTTGCAAACTAACAATATCCTCCCTTAATTGAGTGGCCTCGTTGCTGCCTGTCCTTGTTTGCTCTTCCAGTCCATTCTTGTGGTTGTTTAGCGTTTCTACCTCCAGTTCTCGGTCTCTTAACTTGGCTGCTAGATCTTCCTTTTCCTCGAAAAGCCTCTTTAGATCTACATCGTTTCTAGATAATTTCTCATGCAACCCTTCTATCTGAATCAAATACTCAGCAATATCTTCAGTTTTTCTCTCAAGTTCCAGCTTCATCTCTCTGCCCTGCACCTGTAATATGTCAATCTGCTCCTGTAACTCTCTGATCTGGTCTAATGCTTCAACATTTCTGGTAGCCATTTGTTCCTCAAGTTGACTTTTCTCGGCACATAGCGTCTCCGCCTCCTGTGTCAAACTATTGACCTGTGCTCTCAAGGCTTCGATTCCATAATTCAGCTCGTTTTGAGTATCCTCGAGTTTCTTCTGGAGAGAAGATATTTGCTCTTCTTTCTCATTTGATGCTATCTCAAGTTGTGAAATCTGTGCCCTTAATTCTAACACCTCCTCACCCAACTGGCTGGCTTCTGTAGCTTTATTCTCAAACTGCTCTTTTATTTCTCTTTTCTCTCTCATTAGTGTGTCTAGCTCGAGCTTCAAACTGCTTGCCTGTTCCTCCAATGCGTTTATTTGCGCTGAAGCTCCAGTTCTATGTGCATCATGCATTTCCTGTAGGGATGAGAACTGTTTTTCGTGCTGGACCAATTTTTCTTTTGAGTCGCTAGACTCTACTGTGAGCTCTTCTATGGTTTCTTGTGCACTCTTAAGCTCATTGGTGAGCTCTGAAATCTTCAAAGAGAGAGATTTATTTTCCTCTTCCGCAGTGATCACAGACTGATTCAGCTTCTCTGTTTCCCGTTTTGTAGAGTCCACTTCCTGTTCTAGACCAGAGATGGTTTGCTTAAAGGTCTCCAATTCAAGTTCAAAACTCTGTTTCTCACTTTGCAAGTGATCAACCTGCGCTCTCAACTTTTCAATACTTTCGTTCCCATCTTCGACTCGTTTTAAGGCATCTTCTTTCTCGATGGAAAGATTGTCTCTTTCCTTTCTCAGTTCGTCAATTTGCTGATTCAGTTCAACTTCTATCATTGTAGCACTTTCAAGCCCTATTTTTAGTTGTTCTTTCTCTGCCAATAGCTGCGATTTCTCCTGATTCAATCTTTCGGCTTCTACCTTCAAATCTTCGACAATTTTGTCTGAAGCTTCAAGCTTGCTTGCCAATTCCACATTGTCAGACTCAAGAGCATCCTTTTCATCGCTTATGGCTGCCAACTTGTTCTTCAGGTCTGCGACTTCAAGAGTTTCCGAGTCATTGTCGAGGCCATCTGTAGCTGTATGAATTTCATTTTTAAGTTTCCCATTTTTGCTGTCTGTTTCCATGGAAGGATGTTCAGAGTCGGAGTCCGAGTCTGCCTCCGAGGATGAAGAGAAAGTCTCTTTATGTGGCTTCTTTTTCTGAACTTTGTTTTTCAGTTCTCCGGTGAGATGATCATAGTGATCAAAAAGTGATTCATAGTGTTTGTGGAACTCCTCAATGAGCTCTGTGAGAGGCCCTCTTCTGGATTCACTTACTGAGTTTCCTTCTTGGTTTCCCATAAGACTCAATATCTTTTTCTTCTTCTCCTCCACCTCTGCAACAGACACAGAACTTGTTTAGTTCAGGCATTAAGAAAATCTTAACCGTGAGAGAGAAGTAATGCTGATTTAGAAATGGTAAAACAATTTATTGTCTCTGTCAGGTCACTATTTTGACTGCGTTGATAATTTGAAATGAGCCATGAAAGCAATAGAATAACCGATACTGAGATTGCCTACATTGTTGGAACACACTTCCTTCTAATTCATAGCAGACATTTAGTTTGTAGTGCTGTAATTGTTGTGTCAATATAGTATCAAAGAAATCAGTTGTGAAGCTAGCGCACATAAGCCTAAGTAAGGTTTCATCCAAAAACTTTGATTGTTAATGGGTATAGTATAGCTTATATATAAACTCGAGGCCTAATATTTTATCATGGATTTATTTTACCCACATTGTACTTCAACATTTTCTCAAAAAATTAACTCAAATCAGGATGCAAGATTTTCAAATGTAAAGGTTACTGATAAGCAGAAGTGCCGGGCGGGTGAATTGATCTTACAGATATCTAGGGGATGAGCTTGCAAGGTAGGAAGGGCATACCTTTTCTGCTTTCTATCAGCTTCTCATGTTTCTCCGGATCAGCATGCTTGTCAAAAAAGGACTTTATTGACTGCCGAAAATGATGCTTCTTCTTTGTCATCTTGATGTTGCTGCTTGGGCTCAATAAACTTTCAGCTTCTATACACCCTTTCAGATTGTATGCATGGAAGAATCAGTACCTGGGTAAAGCATAGATTAGCAAAAATATTTGTTCAGTCTCAAGATACAAATAAGAAATTTGGGTCTTTTTTTTATATTTAGGAAAATGGGATTTGGATAAACTTCTATATGTTTTGACTATTCCCACTGTCAACCAGGTAATTGTCACGGATCACCCACTGGCTTTTGATTACATGTGAAGGGTACATGTGAAATTTCAAAGTTGCAAACCATCCTCACTCAGAATAGACTTACATTTTTGTATCAACCCCATCTGGTTTTGAGTTGGCGAACCCAAATCAAGCATATAAAAGATCAAAACCAATTTAAGCATATAGAAGAACAAAACCAATTTTAGCATATAGAGGGCCAAAAAGTTTCATCTCTTTCTATGTTTAAATTTGGGGCTTAACCTAAAATGGGGTGCAAATCTATCAATTCCTATCTGTATTGTGGATAAAAACTTACAAAGCAGGCAATAAACATCCTCTATAGCCACTCCATTCTGCATCATTAACACTTAACAGGAAACGTCCACTTGAAGGCTAGTAGCAGGATTTATCCTTAGGGAATGACTTAGCATCGTATGCTCTAGAAATAATCCAAAATCGATGTGGTAGATCACAAAATTAAGTCAAGAAGAAAAACTTTGACATACACTCCAGTTTTCTAAACTATCCATTATCCAACAATAGCTAAGGAAACTCCCCACCCAGCCAAATAACATAAATAAACAGAAAGTGAGAAAGAATTCCATAAGGCACTCTGTTCAACTGAAGTCATATGTAGAAAAAAAAAATAAAAAAATAAAAAATTGGCACTACAAGTTTGATATACAAAATTGATAAATACCAACCGCCTATTATGAATAGCCGGCCAGTGAAGAAGTATAATACGAGCATCAAGTATGAGAGTGACCGATCCACAGTATCATTCTACCATTTCATACTATCAAGTTATTAACGATTGATCCAAAAGACATGTGGGCATTCAAAACAGTCCGAAACGAAAACTAGGACAGATACAAGTCTACGTCTACCATAACTAACGCATGATTGCTGACCATTAAGTCGTATTTATTAGTAGTATTAGCATGCCTAGAAAACGACCATATTGACTTTCATTTATTAAAATCAGTAACCAAATCTAACTTGATTTCTACAATTTCTCAATACTCACAGTTTATTACACCTTAGTCTAAATTACTGGATAACGTTAGCAATAGCACTGCACATACTCCTGTTTCATTCTTTAAACCATAGTTTAATATTCCGGATCACGTCAAGCAAAAACACGGCACATACTCAAACCCAGCGCATTGTAGCACATTTGATGAACATTTTATTATGTGATCTAGTGATCGGTGCTTTTAGTTAACTTAGAATCATACTACTAGAAATTTACCAATCCATTTCGAAAAAAAAATAAAATAAATAATTTGCAAATGCTCATACCAATACTAGCCAGCTAAAAACAATAATAGAAGTCCCTACAAAGACGAATCCCAAGTTCCCAATGTTGTACTTATACAACAGCTTTGCATATATAGTACACGACCGATGCGCTTTACAATGACAAACCATCATGTGGTGCCACATAATACAATCCAAGTAGCTATTTAGTATTTATGATCAACAATTACTCAAAAAAATAATATAGTGAAATTAAAAAAAAAAAAAACAGCTAGATTATGACACATATGAGTTGTTAATATTTTGTAATTTTCTGCAGTCCACATACTGTCCGAGATCAGTGTCATACATAAATCCAGACATGCTTCATAAGCCATTTTCTATATGCAACGAAAAAATCAATTATAAAATTAACGCAATAACTTTTGATTTGATTTTTAGTAGGAAGTTAGTAGTTCTAACCTCAGCAGCCTGTATCGCCACATAATATACAAAATTAAAAATAAATTAAAACATCCTTCTCCAGAATCACTACCTGATATTGGGAGATATGATCAAGAAGTTTCTAAAATCCATCCTCTCTTGAAGATTTGATTTGAATCAGATGAAGATAGTGGTAAAATTTTACCGGTTCGATGTTAAAAATTGAAACCAGAAGGAAATAAAGAATTATCATCCGATTTCTTTTGTTTTTATTTTTTGGACAAAAAGAGATCATTAAAATTCAGAGTCTAAGCAGAATTACGATTGATGAATTTAATCATGAAACTAAATTCTGGAAATGACTGATGAAGTTGTAACAGCAAATCTCGAGCCATTTCCAGTTCAGAATCGTTTAAAGAACGCCAGAAATTCACTCAAATTTTATTAGGAAGAACAACATGAACCAATAACTCTTTAAGAACTCGAATCTGATGAATCTTCCAAAAGAGGAGAGAGAAATTCTCACAGCGCATATACTTTCCACGTAACCAGAGCCACTTCGATCAGCATAAAAGTCAAATTAAAAGCTAATCGTCCACCAAAACAACTTCAACCTCTCGAAGATCAAGAGTAGCACGAAAAATCAATCAAAAATGATCACACAACAAAATTCAACCACAATTCAGCAACAAAAACTAAGCAATCATCAAAGTTCCATCAAATTAAAATTCTCCACTCGATTCAATCAAGAACCACATAAAGATGATTAGTTCATAACTTACTGGAAAACTGGTGCTCAAAATCTCCGCCTCTGTAGCAGCAGCAGCAGCAGCGCTTCAACCACCAACTGAGGAGATGGAGCGTAGAGAGAGAAAGAGAGGAGAGAGAAAGAAGAGAGAAAAAATAATTGAATTTGTAGAGAGAGAGAGAAAGAGGATTTGTCTGATATGAAGCTTTTAAGAGAGAAAAAAAGAAAAAAGGATTATAAGTGACTGGTACCGCATTTGTAACTTCACTTGATCCTCTGGGTTTTGAGTCTATGGAAATGGAATCTTTGGTGAGCTACTCTTTATGACTAAATTGCCCCTTTAATTTCTATATTATTACATGAAATGCCACTACTAAGTTGTTATTGGCTTGTCTGGCAATTGGAACGTGTTTCCTGAAGGAACCAGGAACCACCCCTGTTTTTAACATAATTGATTGATTTCTTTTCTCTCCAATAGTCTATTTTTGTTTTTATTAATTATATACTTAGATTTGTCTTGTCCTGAGCAAAACATTATGCTGTTATTATGCATGTAATTGACCGTCAACATATTTCAACTAACTTTTCAGATTCAATTATATTTTAACTTTGTTTGATTATTTTTAGATTTTAGGTCTTTTTAGAGCGTTCATGTCACCTTATTGAATCTCATGAATCTCATTTCAAATCATTCAATTCAACTCAAGTCGTTTAGTTCAGTTCAATTCAATTTATGTTCCTGTAACTTATCTTTTCACTCACATATTTCTCACATTTTGCTATTTATTCAATTCAATTCAAGTCGTTCAGTTCAATTTATGTACTTTCAGTCGAAACGAACACACGCTTAGTTGTACATTGCTAAACATAGTCTTAACTTTGCGCAAAAAAAAAAAAAAAACAAAAACAAAAACAAAAACATAATCTTAACTTAAAAAAAATGTGTCATTATTACATTTTATTTATTTATATCAAGTACTGGTACATTTATTTATTTCTAGTTGTTGCTTTTTACAATTTGAAATAATTGGGGATTTATGATGTGATGGTTGCCCTGGTGGGCTACTTCCCGCGCTGTGTTTGGCTATGATTGTTTCATCTTTTGTGGATACTCTGTCTTTTCTATGATTTGAGGTCCTATGTTCACATTTCAAACCAACCCCCAAATCTCCTCAACGTTTCTGTTGTTATGATTTTTTTTCAAAAGGAAATAAAGACTTATCATATAATGCTGTTTTCCATTAGTTTCATGTTTCAAGGGCATAGACTGATATTATCAGAACTTGTCTTGCCTAATTTGGATAATTTAATCTTAATTCAATGATTAGTTTACTGTTGGGGAAATAATATTGGTTTAAACGCAAAAATTAACATAACTTCTATGAAGTGAATCATAAAGATCTCGTTTGCTAGTGGTGACAAATTCAATGAAACCAAATCACTAGAAGCATAATTCTACTGCGTGGATCAATCAGATGAACTTTTTATACATAAAAGGAGATTTGGTTCGCGTACAAATTAAATTCATACTCCATCCGTTTCACTAAAATCTTGACGCCCAAACTTTTCAAAGTCAAAGTTTGAATATATGAAAAATTATAATAA
>BSSO01003613.1:0-16140 GCA_030267885.1 Mesembryanthemum crystallinum | reverse complement strand
TGGGTCCCCCTTAGTCACCCCACACCCCCGTGGAGCCAAACTCAAACCAGTGCCCCGGAAAGCCCAAAACCATGGGCAGAGGTTGTTCTTTGTCCATGATATCGCATGGGGACCCCCGCAAGGACGTGGAAGGCCTAAGACGCCCAGTGGTCGGGTCCCTAACAGCCCTTGGAGGCCCTATATTGGCCATTCATTTGCGAGGCTCCAAACACCGGAATTGTGCGTGCAAAAGGAGTTGTGTCGCTCGGAACGGCCCCCTAAGCCATGGAGGGCTTCTTGGGTCCACCTTAGTCACCACACGCCCCCTTGTTGCCAAACTCAACCAGTGCCCAGGAAGGCCCAAAACCGTGGGCAAAGGTTGTTATTTTTCCATGATATCGCACGAGGACCCCGACGAGGACGTGGGAGGCCCAAGACGCCTAGTGGTCGGGTCCCCAATAGCCTCACAGATGCAACACAAGAAAACCGCCTGTTCAGGCTCCCCACCCCCCGAGCCTATCCTTCCCCAAACCCTCCTCCTNCCCTTTTCCTATTTTTCTAAGCATTTTTGTGAAATTTTTTAGACAAACATCTAAATCATCGAAAGATTTATTTTCGAGTGTTCCCCTCAAAATTTACACTATTATTATTGACCTATGTATGGACTAAAGTGTTAGATCCTTAATATCACAAGCCTTGCTCAAAAATGTTACTTGAACATTGCTCCACTGATGTCGTATGACATTTCCAAGAAGTAAGTAGCCTAGTAAATCAACTGAAGCACCTCCAACTCCTCTCCTTGCAAGTGACCATTGCTTTCTCACAATATTTTCATTGCAAAGGACTTCTCTTTGAGGACATTTCATCAAGAAGAATCACAAACAACCAGAAAGACCATAATTTGTACTGCTGCCATTTCACAATGCAATGTTACATGAATACTGTTATTGAGCCACGACATTTCTATGAAGTTAGTAGCCTAGTACAGTAACTGAGGCTCCTCCACCCCCCCCCCCCCCCAAAAAAAACAAAGAAACCCAAGCAGTCAACCAAACTCTAGTGTGAAGCTGAATTAGTGATCACCAAGCAACGCAACAGCATATGTGAGGAATGATGGTTTAGCCACTTTAAACATTCACATCAATTACTTTCAACTATGTTTAAAAAGGTACAGGATGAACTCACATGGCCTTCGGATTAGAGATATCCAAGAAGTCTTTTGTGTGAGGTTGCAGTTTAACATACTTCCCCTTTGGAAGAGTCGCATTTTTAACCCGAACAATGTCTCCCTCTTGCAATAGCATGTTCTCCATCATCTAAAAATAATAAGAAAAAAAAAATGAGGACTACGTTGTAATTGACCTTCAGTGAGGATGGGCAAATAGACTACCAGCATAGAGCATTTAGCCAATCAAACAAACGAATGCATACCCAGTATGGCATATATATCATCCCTTCCTCTGCAATGAACTCCAGAACCCCACAATGGGAGACTCGGTTAGCAGCATCATTTCGCAACTCAAACAGCATAGGGTAGTCAATATGCAGAGAAGCTGCAGGATAAGATTGAATATTAGCAAAAACTGAAGGCATGAGAACCCCTTGTTTCAGATTTTAATATAAGATAGGAAGAGATCAACTAACCAAGTCGATCAAGGGCTGACGGAGGCATTATAACTGCAACAAGGTGAATACAGTCAATCACGTTCTTACAAGTAAAGAATCAGCAGATTAGAAAGTTGGACAAGATTAAAAAGTTGGACAAGGTTTATAAAATATAAAATAAAATGCCTTACTTTTATCACCAGATTCAACTTGTGGCTGTAATACAAGAAGGAATTAACAGTTAGAAGTGTCCATTCATTCTTAATAGAAACTAAAACTAAAAATAAAGAATCAGCAAATTAAAAAGTTGGACAAGGCTTCATCTATAAACAACAATCATTAAACCCTCTCCAAATGAACTTCCCCACCTATGTCGTTAATCCTAGTCTAGACCATCCCAGCGACCCTAAAAAACAGCAACCACAATCAACCTGCAACAATTCAGAATAACAGGGTCACCAAGGCCCCAAACATGGGAACTACGAACCGGAATTCCTACTCCTATCCACCAAACCCTGCGCCATTACCACCGTAATTAATGGAAGAAGTCAATTGCTGTGGAACTCTCTCCATTTTCTATCTTTCACTTATACACCAAATTAGAACTTCCAAAGCCCTATAAATGGGACTAAAAACAATCTTGGTCATCCCTCTCATTCAGATAGAAGAGTGCATGCATTCCCACAAAGAACAATGATATACAAATGCATCGGGTATGGGAAAATAATACTGGAGGCTAAATTCAAAATCTCATAATAGTCATATAGTGATTTTCTTTTATAAGAATTTCTTCAGTTAAAATCCAGAATAATAACAGCATAATAAGAAGAGCCACAGATGTAAGCCAATTACTTTCACTCGTCTCCCAATCACTCACATCAGATAGATCTAAGAAAGCTTTTCATTAGAAGAGTATCTCAACCTTATCAATAAAGGATGCTGGGTAACAACGATATGACTGCTCAAATGATCCTCCATGATATCCATAACCATCAAAATACTGCAAGACTCCAAGCAATAGAGTCTATGTTAGACCAAAGAGCTTATGCAATGACAATGTCATTATTTATAATAAGATATACAGAAATAAAGCATATCTGATTGATCAGAGCATAACAAAAGGAGCCATGCAAATAGTTGGACAAAGCTTGGTTTGGTATAGTCAAACATCAGCCTTCAAGTACAAACAAATGATCAGTTCATGCAAAATGTTCACAGTGCTTCAAATGATGTCATTTTTTTTCTTGGAGAAGAACAATGCTTCAATTGATATCATACAAAATGGAGAGCACGAGAAGTAACGTTGAACCATTGCCAGCCATTAATAACATTTAGTATTTAGATCTTTCCGTGAAGATGATTTTAAGTTAGGAGGAAATGCTTTGTTTACAGAAGATCTTAGAAGGGCCAACTTGAGGAAAGAATGGGGTTCACGTGTATCTCAAAGTCCCATTGTGGATTTGCAGGATGTCCCTCCTTTTAGTGAGGAAAAAGTGGGGTGCTTTTTGAAGCAAGGTTTGGACAGGTTGGAAAGCCCAGAGAAGAGGGCTATGCCCGTACAACAATCCTCAATGGGGCATGCGGCTTCAGAGAAGGATAGTGCTAGTAGTCATGATGATAGAATTCTTCCAACCCCACCTCTAACAGGCCCACTCTATGCAGTTTTACCGTAGGAAGATGTTACCTTTGGTGCTCAGGTTACTCCAAGAAGAAGGGCATTCATGAGCTAGAGCGTTAAAAAACTAGCATAAATATGATTGTCACGGAAATAAGTAGCGAGATCGTATAGTTCATATTCTCTTAGGTGTCGTTATAATTCTCTGTCGAGAACTTTGTCCTTGTATTCTTTTTACTCTCCTTAATAAATTCCTTTTCCATATCTTTCAAAAAAAAAAAAAAAAGTAATCCCTATTTTAGAGTTTTACCAAAGAATTGTATTTTCATGTTTCTAATTTTCTAAAGTACTATCACAAAAAATTATGTAGGCAATCCACTTAATTAGTGTACACATCACAGGACCAAACAAGTAGCTAAAAATGTTTTTTAGCCTCAGTTGATGTCATACAAGACAGAACGCATACAAGTTAAACCCACGGAAAAAGAATACCATGTATCCACCAATTTGCAGTACTCATAAATAAACGTCTCTTATTCTCTTCTTCCTCTTTTGAAGCAATTCATTTACAATGAAAGTCTAGTTAACTGCCGTATACAGTATCAATAGCAATCACAGTGTGAAGATAACTAGCTAAGAAGATATTTATCAATTGTAAATGTGACATATTTTCCAATACAATTTCCAAAACTTTGTCTATGAGTAGCTTTAACAGAAATGAATGCCGAGTGCAAATATAAAGCAAGTAGTATTTTATAAATAATTTATTTACCATAAGAGCAATCCTCAAGTGTAAACAACTTACACGGTGAATGATAGTCTAAATCTCAATGCCATCGTTATAAAAATATTATCTTTCCCCTCACTATATACATAACTTTTGCAGCATTCAAGTGCACTACAGTGAAAAATTAAAACACTAACAAACCTACTTACCATCTTATCGTAATCTCACCACGCAATCAAACTTCGCCAAATTACCTGCAAAAACAAGAACAACACGACTGAGCAATTGAAGAAGCTATCGAATTCAACGCGTAAATGGACACCAAACTTTACAAGGACGCAATTATACTTCAAAACGATTTCAAATTCAAAGACACAAACATTGAAGAAACGTGTAAAATTATGCAACAAAAATGAAATTAGGTCAAAACTTAAAATTCCTAAATCAAGCTACAACATTAACCAGATCTAAAAAAAGAAAAAGATTAAAACTTTTACTAATCATTGAAACAGAAACAAGCTGCAATTGCGAATACAAAGAGGCATTACCAAAAGGTGAGGAGAGAGAAAATGAAGAGTGGAAAGTAGAGATTCTGGGAAATTCCGAGTTGGTAGCTTCGAAGCTTTCCTTGATATTTTGTGGGAGATATAATCGGTGAGAGAGGAGAGAGAAAAAGGAGTTGCAGTTGCAGTCGGATTGAATGAGAGAGACGATCGCAACCAAAGTATCGGAAGAAGAGGTAGATGTTGGAGAGAGAAAGAGAGAGAGAGAGAGATGGATTTTCTCTTTTTCTTTTTTCCTTTCCTGTTTTTTATTCCCTTAAGTAAGAGTTTTAGCATCTGATACTAATTGGGCCTCTACATTGCATGGACCACCTTTTTTGGGCCACTATTTTTGAGAGAGAAAGTGTTTGGGCCACTTTATAGCATCCAAGCATCTATCTATCAAATCATTAGATCAGTCCAAATTTAGCAAATATTGGTACTTTTTTTTGATGGGAAATTTTGTTCCAGTCCATCAAAATATCAACAGTGTTTGTCCTTTTAAGTGTTCGTACTTGAAAAATTAGCCATTTTATAAAAAAAAAAAAAAAAAACACAAAAAACTTAGGGCATAAATTATGAACATACTCCCTCCGTTCGATTAAATCTTTACGTTTCTATTTTAGTATGTTCCATATAAATCTTTACATTTCCTAAAATGGAAAGGTTTTTTAAATGAAGTTAACCCACTTGCCCTTCCCTTATTAACCCACTTGCCCTCCCCACCTATTATATTAAGACCAAATATATAAGGGCATTTATGAAAGTCAAAGACCAAAACTAATTTCCTTATTTTGTATATAAAAATCAAACGCAAAGATTTAAATGGAACAAAAGGAGTACATTATAACAAAAAAGACTTCAAGCGAATAGCGCAATGACGTATCTCTCTCTTCCATGAGTGATTGTCTGGTTTATCACCTTAATTATAGTGCTAGTTCATAAAAACAAAAACAATAGACGATTGTGAGGAGGGTTTGGAATCTTTAGATATAAGATATAAGTTCAAAATATTACTCCAATAACTATATCGAGTAATTGTCAAACTTCACAAATGCCTATTGCCACTAGTGAAAATTCAGGACGCAAGTGCCAATGTATACATCACTTTTTAGAAGTTACAAGTACCAAAAATAAAACAAATGACAAGTGAACTGGTCCCTAATACATGGAGTAGCATATACTATTTGTACTCTTATCATCTTCCTCAATCCTCATTCACCTTTGGCATACACAAAATCAGAGACAATGTGGTAACAAGTTTCACCACAATGAAGAGGCTTTACATCCTATTATCCTGCACAACTAAGGAGTGCCCATCAGCAAGATTCTGATCGGGAAAATGTTTCGGTCTTCCAGCGCTCAATCGACCAATTCTCCACTTCCATCTGCAGGCTCAGAAACACTGAAACACCTAGATGAGCAAAGAGGTGTACTTTGATTTTGCACCAATGTTATTTTCCAGAAACCAAAATACAGTTGATCATCAAAAGTGTCTTCAAAACCTTCGTCGTCGTTTGTGATACTTGCAACAATCTCCCACAAAATTTGATTAGCAAAACAAATTATGTACACAGAACACTTTAAAACGCACACTCCTGAATGCAACCCAAAATTATTCATGTGTAGAAAGACTAAGCTGTTATTCATTCTGGTAATTCAAAAATGGCTAGAACTTCATCGAAATCCAAGATACAAATACCTTTCCAAAGTTCCAAATCAAAGATCATAATGTTGGGACATTGCCAGCATTGGAAGCAATACAATGTTGTTGTCGATGTTGTGAACCCTCTGGTGCAAATTGATTTACTTATCGAAACTGAATCCAATTCATTAAGTAGGAACATCTAGCTGTTCGCAATACAGTGCAGCAATTTACCTGGCATTCGAACTGAAGTCGCTCAACAAGATTCAGCCATAACAGCTCAAAGTGGCTTCAATCAGGTAGTTGAGACATCTTAGTCACCATAGTTCATGATAAACAAAAATATACTGCCACCAACCATGACAGCTGCAAGCAATTCGCAAGGTGACAAGGGTAATTAATACCAAGGAGTTTACCAGGTGAATCTATGCCAAATTAAATTCACTTTCCATTTGCTAAAGGCAAATCTCCTGCAGTTCTTCCTAACCCATTAGGCCATTATATTTTAAGTGCTTCACAATAGAAAAGCACCACTAAGTGCGAGCCATGTCGTTGGCTATATCTTGCGAGGCAGCCAAGACATACACACCCTTACCCTCAAAAACTACTACCAAAAAGATGATATTCCAAAGAAAAAACCCTCGAATATAAGATTTTCATACAAAATAGTGCATATGTAACTGAACAGAAAACGGGCTACCAGATGACAACCTCTGGCGAAAAAAACTAGGAGAAAGTTAAAGACATTCACAAGTACTATAAAGTGCATCAACCTAATAAACTTTTTCAATCAAATGGAGTGAAGCAGTTGCAACTCACAGATAAAAGCTAACTGTTTCAACACTCTACCCAGAGGATACATTGCCAGCAGAAAGGAACTGAAAAATGTTTCCAGTTCAACAACTCTTGATCTACCACATGATACATGCTACAGATAGATAATGATCAAAAGAACTAAAGCCTTAGTGGAAGCCCAATACTAGATTATACCAACTGTAGTAGAAGAGTTAACACGACTATATTACTATAGTAGTAACAACAAATTAGGCAAGGCAGAAGTGAAAACATGCTTGTGAAAGAACAATTTCAGATCAAAACATTGGTATATAGTACATTCAGAGGCAAGTACCTTGAATATCGCTGTCAAACAGATATACACTAAAACTTACCTGGAAAAGCCAAACAAAGGTCATCTTATGTACTTAACAAGAAAAAGGATCAAGTTGACGTACTATACTACAAGTTGAACCAGTTAGATCATTGTACTTCTTTGGTAGATAAGAGTAGAGTCTGACATCAGAGCTCACCATTAAACGAACACAAAGAGGTAAATTATTATAAATCACATTCCACTGTTTTGGTCATGAAGATATTGAACAAGTTCATAACCCGTAAGTACTTCCAGTAACTATGTTCTGAACCTGAAACCAATTCAATTAAAGTCATGCAAAATACAACCATCATCCCCTAATGCTCGGAATACTCTTTTCCCGAATTACTTATCATCATTTGCAGTCTTGAGGAATCCAGGGCATCCAGCATCTAAAGTATAAGCGACATAACCTAAGAACTACTATTAGAAAGATTCCAAAGAAAAAACACACGAAAACAAGACTTTCATAGAGATTAATGTAACTTGATAACATCTGCAAAAGAAACGAGGAGAACATCAAAGCACTGTAAAGAACATCAACCCAATAGATTTATACAGTCAAAATGCCCTGGTTGCCACTCATTCAGATAAAAGCCAACTGTGTCAACACTCTATCCCGAGGATACATCACCAGCACAAAGGAACTAAAAGTGTTTCCAGTCCAACAACTCTTAATCTACCACATGATATTGCACCCCAAAAAAACCACATGATACATGCTATATAGTACTTCACAACATCATCCCACTCAAAAAAAAAACTTTTAAGTCGTGGTAGTAGCTCAATAAATGATGATACCAACTCTAGTAGGGGCAATAACAGGTAGTTATCAAGATAACAAATTAGGCAAAAAGCACAAGTGAAAACATGCTTGTAAACTAACAATGTCAGGTCAAAACATTGGTCAAGTAGTGCGTTCAAAGGTAAGATAAGTCCCTTGAATACAACGTTGTAAAACAATTAGTATACGCAAACAATTACCTGGAAAAACATAAACGAAAGTCACATGTTATTCATATATGAAAAAAGTATCAAGTTGAATTACTTTATAACAGGTTAAATCAGTTGAAACATTGTACTTTGGAAGATAGAGTCACTTTGTTTGGTCATGAAGATAATGAATAGGTTCATAGCCCAAAAATATAACCAATAACTATGTTCTGAACCAGAAACTATAGTATTAAAGTAGGTCTTGCAAAATACAAGTATCATCCCCTCAAAATGCTCCGAATTTTCCTTTCCCAAAAAATCCCACATCTGCTTTATCGTCATTTGCGGTCTCGAGGAATTCAGGGCATCCCGCAGCAGATAACATGAAAATGGAGCATGTGGGCACAACAGGAAGCAACTTTGTCTGGCTGCAAGGAAATGAGAACAAGCTTATCCGTCTACATAGAAGGGCAGGGTCAGCAATCAAGATACACATCAACTTCCATTCTATGAGAATCATTCAAACTCGGTAACGAGTGGGCATCTCTTAGCAAAGATAGAGCAAAGCATGATACCGAATGAACCATTGTCCTTCGGTGAGTCAGAAAGATGATAATTCCAGAACCGCAAAACTATCCCAAATTATATCATCTATGCCCCACACGAGATGCTACGAATGCCAATAGGGCACATTACTTTGTTCACAAAGTTGCAAAAGTAACAAATACCATCATATTCTGCTACCCTAGTAACTAACCAGAACCACAATAGTAGAATTTTACATTTCTCATACGTTACGAAAGAAACAAAACACACTTTAATCAAGACAATTATGTTCTCACAATCACACTTGCCGAATCTTCTACCCCAAGTAGATCACCTCATAGACTCATACCATCGCCAATCAAAGCCACAACGTCTCTCCCCTCTTTTTGACCTTTCCTATGGACAGCTTGCTATTGCAGCCCCACAAAGAAAACAGCACTCCAGGATGTCCCTAGTAGGCCAAAACAAATGACCTGTCAAGCTAAGTTAGAGCATTGTTATACTAAGTAATGACAGCCACCTTGGCCTGAGAATCACTCATTTCCTTCTCCCACTTCAATCCCAGCACAATTTCAGGCTACTGACTAACAAAACAAGTCATTAAAAAAAAAGCAACTTTGGCTTTTCAAAGTATCAAAAGCTATATAAACCACAACCAATAAATCATCACATAATCTAACTTCTGCAAGATTAGGTGACCCAATTTTGAATTTGAACTTTACAGACCCAAAAAACGTGCTATAAAGCACGAGCAATCCAACTACGAGGCCCTACACAAGATCACAATGAATATAGAGAAAAAAAAAAAAAAAAAAGTATCCCAAGATAAGAATCTGTCAGACATCAATTAGCACATGACAATTATTAAAAGAACATGACAACGAAGAATTGAGTAAATAAGAACTAAATTTAACTAGAAATTCTTCTAACAAGGACACGACAGGAGGAAGAGAGCAAGATCCCGAATTTACACAGAGACTATCCGGGTCTCATTCCCCTTCCATCCACAAAATGCAAGACTTTATGTATGCCCTGCTTCTTACACTTTGATTATGTCATGAAAAGGGAAATAAATGGATTAAAAGGACCAATGTCAAAAGACTAATAATTGGAAAACAGATGACCTCCATATGACGAACTAAACCATACCAATTCTAACATGAAAATGGCATAGCCTTACTGGAGATGATGATGGGTATGTAAACAACTGAAATAAAAACTCAAGCACAGACATAAGACCACTGCTCGTCCTCGCCACTAACAGCCTCAATGGCACTAGCATTGCAGGTATCATCAGCACCAAAGTAATAAGGGTACCCATTGAAACCGGCATTATTGTTGATGAAGCCGCAGGTAGCGGCTGCAGGGCCTGCCACGAGGTAGGGCATGTTATTGAACGATCGGGCGAGCCCATTGGCAAGACAAGTAGCAGCAGTATCATCTTCATGGTGCAGGCACTCCTCGGTCCGGTGCTTGAGAGTCTGGAACATGAGCTCAGGCTCGTGCTGCATCACCCGGAGGACGTCCGAACAAGATGGCCCAGGCACAGCCCGCGTCACTGCGAAGCTATAGGGACCATCGCTCTGCGAGACCCGAACCACGCTCGGGCCGCCAAACAGGTTGTGCACTCCTCCAAGCGCCTCCTCATAAGCCCCACCCAAGAACATCCCCAGAAAGTACCCACCACCGCCATTTCCTCCTTCCAATTCATGAAGAGGCAAGCTCGACTCACCACCTATGAACTTATCAATCTTACCATCACTGTCACAGGTCAAATCAGAGAGAATGCCCCTAAGCCCCGGTCTTTGATCAAGACGGTGAATTGGCATCATCGGGAACAACTGCCCAATCCCCCAGAAATCAGGAATCGAAGTGAAAACCGAAAGATTGACATGGTAAGTGCTCACCGGATCAGCCACACCGAGTGCTTTAGACACGAGCTCGCATATACCATCAGCTGCTGCGAGCTGCTCCATCCCCAAAGATCCCTCCTTGAACTGATCGACACAGCGCTGCTTGAGCTGTTCAGCATAGTGCAAGCAGGTTTCGTACTCGCCCCTCTCAGCCGCAGCCGTGAGGTTCTCATAATCCCCACGAGCCTCCTCTGTCAACCCATCAACAAAGTAGTCCAATGCCAAGGACGAAATCGCTGGTGGAGCGCTCTTAACATTGGCTGAGACCGCTTCGAAGATCAGGATCGAGTGGTGTGACACAATTGCCCGGCCACTCTCGCTGCAAATCACCGGGTTCTTCACCCCCTTTCTGTCACAAACAGCCTTGACCGATCCGACAACGGTTGATGCATACTCCTCCAATGTATACCCAACAGAGATATCCGAATCAGTGGACTTAGACCCATCATAGTCGATCCCAAGACCACCCCCGATGTCGATGACCCGCATACAGGCACCAAGGCGGACCAATTCACAGTAAATATGAGCCGCCTCGCCAACCCCATCAGCGAGAAGATCAGTCGAGGGGATCTGAGACCCGATATGGAAATGCAGCAGCTGCAAGCACTCCACCATCCCAACAGCATCAAGCTTTCTCACAACCCGCAAGATTTGGGTCGTGGTTAGCCCAAACTTCCCCTTCTCACCCGAGGTGGACCCGAAATGGCCCGAGTGCTTTGTCCTCAGCTTCGCCCGCATCCCAATCACAGGCCGAACCCCAAGCTTCCGGCTCAATTCAATCACCAAATCAACCTCTTCCTCTTGCTCAAGCACAATTATGGAGTTGAGAGCCAACTTCCGAGCAATAAGAGCCAGAGCGATGTACTCAGCATCCTTGAACCCATTGCACACCAAGAAAGAATCAGGGTGACCCTTGCAAAGACAGCTCATAGCCAACAAAAGCTCAGGCTTCGATCCAGCCTCGAGCCCGAAGCGGAACGGGGATCCGAACTTGACAATATCCTCAACCACAAACCGGTCCTGGTTGCATTTCACCGGGTACACCCCCTGGTAATGGGAAGGATACCCGTGAGACCGGATAGCGAAATCAAACGCACCCTGAAGCGATTCAACCCGGTGTTTCAACACATCCGGGAACCGAACAATAAGGGGAAGCTGTAATCCCAACCCGCCAGTGGATTTCGGGTCGGACACCTTCTTGACAACCTTCATCAAATCAATATCCTGGTGAGGCAACGTGGCCTCACCGAATGGCTTGACCGTGACGTTGCCGGAGGAATTGACGGAGAAGTAAGGCAGCCCCCAGCGATCGAGCCGGTACAGGGCCGACGAGAGGGTGGGAGACCAATGGAGCTGCTGCTGCTGCTGCTGCTGATCGGTGGTGGTGTCCATCGCCGGAGATACGCCGGAGAAAGAATCCGGCGTGGGAAGAGAAAGATTGGCAGCGCCGAGAGCGCACACGGGAGGGCCAGCGCCGAACACGGACGTGGCAGCAGCGGAATCGAACGCCAACGCCGGCATATCTTCTACTTCCCCGATCTGTTTCTTCTTTTCAGAAAAAATCTACCAAATGATGAATCCTAAAAAATGAAAATTGTGTGGGGTTGAATAAAATGTCGAAGAAAAAAAAAAGGGGGGGAAAAAGGGTATATTCTCTTTCCTCAGATTGAGAGAATGGGGGCTTTAGAACCCGCCGAGGCCGAGGCCCCGGCTACCCCCTCAAAAGAAGCAGGCGAAGGTAGAGTTATAAGAGGGCAATTCTCGCGATCCTAAAACGGACGGCCTGGATTTTCCCACACCGACTTCAGAAGAAGCAGAATTTCAAGATGAATCAATCAAATTTCTTGCGAACAACCACCGTTAATGGCGTAAGAAACAGATCTAAATGTGAATCGATCTCACCATGCAGATCTAGGGTTTTCTTTTTCTTTTTCTCTCTTTCTAAATGTCGAAGAAAGAGGAGGAGGAGGAGGAGGAGAGAGAAAACAACAGAACTGAACGGCTAGGGTTTCAAGCCGTTTAACCTAGCAGCAGCAGTTTTGAATTTAACGGAAACGGAGGAGAGAGAGAGAGACAGAGAAAAAAGAAGGTGAAGCAAAGGGAGAGTGGGCGAGAATTGCATGAAGGTTGAACGGAGCTTTTATAGGGGGGGAGAGAGAGAGAGCGGGTCGGGGTGGCCGGGCTCAGTCCCGGGCCCAATCGGGTCTATCTCGGCAATTTCTCGTGATTTTGATTTTGACTTTCTCGGCCACTTCTTAACGAGAGGTCGAGATTTATTTGCGGACGTTACATCCAGCGACGCTGTCGAATTGCCGCGTGTCAATCCTGTAGAGCACGCGACTACATCGGGCCGACCCGACCCGGCCCGTAACTTTTTTATTTTATTTTCTCTTTTTTGGGAGTGATGGATAAAGAAAAGGTATGAGCAGAGGAAGGAAAGAGAGCAGGAAGTTTCTTGTTTTGAGGGGATTGGATTAGATTAGGTTTGGTGGGATTTGGATCAACGGTGGAGATGTTGACACGTCATGATTGCGTTATGATATTTTTAATGGGCTTTTTCGCGCTTACGATTCCTCTCTCTAGGGCGTAGCAAACTCAACGGTTTTTGCTCTTTGGCTTGGACCATATTCCTTTACTTTTCTCTCTCTCTCTCTCTCACTCTCTTTCTTTTCTTTTTGTTCTTTTTTGTTTTTGTCTAATTTCTAGCCAATTATTTTGCACCAACTATCTTTTTTTTTTTTCACATTAACATTGGGATTATTTTATAGTCAAAATAGAGTATTAAAAAAAAACCAATTAGGTTGTAAAATTAATATTGGAGTATAACAATAACTGAAAAACTCACAATTCAACCATGCATCAACAAGACAACAATGGTGAAATTAAATTGAGACATGAGTGAATTTAAATTTTGTGACAAGTGTAGGGATTCACATGAGGGGGGTAATTAACGTACATGTAAACTTGTCAAGTAGTAGCTTCACCGATATGGTATGAATCCAGATGGAGCTGGATTAACACGTTGACATATATTCTTCACAAGTGTCCTCCCACTTGTTGCAACGAGATAAATCTGGATTTTGAATCTTCATGGTGTCTAGAAAAAGGATTTTACTTTTATTCTTTGATAAAATCATTGAGATCATTTTTAAACCAAAATAAAGGAATTTAATTACCAATATAAGCTCAATGGCACATTTGGATATGGATTAACTCAAATTTGGTCTTAATACAATGTGGAGTATTTGTTATCCTATTAGAAACTTAACTGTAATAGTTGAAATGAAATGTAAATTTTTCTTCAGGCCAGTAAAATTGTAAACATGAGAATTATGGTAGAGAGATGGGCAAATAACCTCACATTTGAAATGTGTATCAGTCTATACACATATTCCTATGTTAAAGCCACATACAAGTAAAAATATCTTAATGCCTGTTTTCTTCATTTTTATAGAGTTATTACAATGTAATAGTCATTAACAAACAAATGGAGTGTGAAATAATTATTCTGCCATGGTGAGTACCAAAGTTTCCATATTCTTTTGTTGTCAATTGAAAATAAGAGTACAAATGAAGAAAAAAAATATACTCGCTCTATTTTTTTTAGTGTCATTTTTAATTTTTCTGCCCAAGTTTGATTATTGTTTTATGAAAAAAATTCATTGATTCACAAGATGAAAAAATATTTTTTAGATCTGTGTCTAAAAGTACTTTCATTCCCTTTGTTTTTTTAATAAATTCCATTTATTAAAACTCGAAAAGCATAAATGGAATTTATTTATAAAAAAAAAAAAAGGAATGATTAACTATGGGTAAATTGGTAACACCATTATGTAATAAATTGCCATAGCTATATGGCAAAAAAAACATAAATAGTCGCTTTATATTAGTAATAAAGTTACAAACGTTGAGAATGTGGGTCCAAAACGCATATTAATAAAAGGTATAAAATAAGTTATGGAATAACACAAATGATTTTTCCGTTTACACTCCATATTGATTACAATATATGCAAATAATGATATACTCATCTGTCGCCTAATTAACTTTCATAAACCTCAAATATTTTGTCCCTTATTTAGTTTTCAAAACCCAAAAATCACCAACACTTCTCTATAATACCCCCAACTAACTCACCAATACAATAAAAAAAAAAAATCTTATTTTCTCTCTCCAATCACTTTACTTTTCAAATTTTTTACCCTATCTCAATCAATATCTTTCTCTATTGAGTAATTTATTCTCTCACACTAATATCTGTCTCTGATATTTTACTCTTTAACTCATGGTTCTTCTAGAAGGGCAAAATAGACCAAAAAGTCTGTCTTTAATATTTACCCCATATCAGTTTTTGAAAGCTAAATAGGGGACGGAGGTAGTAATACATATGCAACGTTTCATGATATAAAAACATTGTTAATAGTCTCTGTTATCATCATGTTCATTTTTGTTGGTTACTGATTTTTGTTAATTTTATTGATTTTTGTTAATTTTATTGATTTTTGTTGATTTCTTATTATAGTTGTGGATAACAAAACCTATTGTACCACACTAACGTGGAAATATCAAATTTTTTTTTTTTTTTTGAATGGAAAGGGAGGGCTTTTGTTTAAGTAGTATCCGAAGAGTCAACGTGGAAATATCAATTAACTAATCTACCAAAACAAAACTTAAGCTATGTTTCACACAAACAGTTAGCTTTTGAGTAAAAGTTATAGCTCGAAACTTGCAGCTGCTTCTTTTTTCTCTCAACTAACAAACAATATTTGAAACAACAGTTACAGATACAACTCATATCTACAGCTAATTTTTTTCCCAAAATAGCCTTACATTCAAAATCATATTCCTTTATCAACACTTCCAAGTTTTCTGAAAACCATAACCTAAAAGAAATGTCATAAAGGGAAGGAGAAAATTGAAGAAAGCAAAATGACTCATTTATACTATATATATACTACTAGTATCATACCCCCATCAAATAATCCAATAATCAATATACAGTTCATTCAGTCACTCGAAAGAAATACTTAGGGATGGCAACTCCACCCGCATCCAATGGATATACGCTCCACCCGACCCGAATTAAATGGATATGGATTGGATATGGATTGGATATGGATCGGGTATAGATGATGATCAATCATCCATTTGTCCACCCGACGGATATCCATATCCATTTATTCACTTGAATTCCAACATATTTTTTGTAAATCTAATATCCACATCTTACTTTTGTTAAACCTTTGATCATAAATTACAATAATATCTTTATTAGGTGGTAGTTTTAGTATGAAAAACACCAATTTAGGCGTTGCACCCTATTTATTATTAAAAGAAGAAGCAAGAAATTCTTTGTTATATTTAATTTTCGGAAATTTCCTGTGGTACCCCTGAACTTTGGCCTAATGCCAGTGGTGTCCACGTTTTTTCACTAATGCCAATGGTACCCCTGAACTTTGACTTTAACATTTTTCATACCCCTGAA
>BSSO01003612.1:0-16140 GCA_030267885.1 Mesembryanthemum crystallinum | reverse complement strand
GGGGGGTTGGTCATGGCCAAAGTAACTTATAAGGGGGTTCCCCACAAAAAAAATTATATAAGGGGGTTTTTTACAAAAAGTGTATTATATAAGGGGGTTCTTCGCAAAAAACTCTATTATAAACACCTTAACCCGTTTTCCAGACAAAAAAATGACTTCAAAAGACTAATATGCCCTCATGTCTCTCTTGACCTATTTCTTTTTCACTTATTTACCGTCAATTCCCCAAATTGAAATTGTTATGCCCCAGTTATTCACATTCCCTCCCAAATCCTATTTAATTGTATTCATCCCTCATTTTTTTCAATATTTTTTGTAACAAAATTCTCACACGCATGGCCAATTGAGCTTGCTCACTTATGAGGCCAAAGAAGCATAAATAAAAGGGTTGTTAAGAACAATAACTAATTAAATCGATTAGATGGTCAATCTAGTGAGATAAGGTTCCTCCTAAGTATGAATGCTATAACACATGAGATTGATGATGGAGACTCCTCCATTCATTAATGAAATGTTTGATGATACCAATGATTTGTTGATGGGTTAATGAACCTTAGAAGAGAAATTTGGTTGGAAAATGGGTTTAAGGATGTGTTTGGTTCGAAGGAAATCAATTTCAACGGAAAATCAATTTCAGGTGAAAACAATTTTCAGTAGAAAATTAAATTCCAGATCAATTTTCCCCTGTTTGGTGCGCGTACCAAATGAAAATAATTTTCAAGCTGAAAACTCTTGCTACCATCTTGTTCGTTGTTTCGTCAAATCCACCACCGTGTCTCCCCTCATTTTCTCTCTCCTCACCACCACATGACCACATCTTCATTGTCCATCTTCAATCCCTTCTTTGATTTTTGACACCATTTCGCACTCTAATCCTCTATTGTAGTTCCTCTGCTGAGCTAAATAACCGCCATTTTAGTCTAAAGTCAGGAACAGAGGGGCTTATAGTTGAATATTTGAGGGCAATGCAGGTTGAGGTGGTGATTATTTTAGAGAGAGAAAGATGAGAGAGAATTGGTTTTGGAGAGATAAATATGAGAGAGAATTGGTTTCAGAGAGAGAAGGATGAGCTGAGGATGGATGGTGAGAGGAGAGAGAAAATCAGTAAACAATAGTGAGAGGAGAAAGAAAGACAATAAACGAGAGTGTGAGAGGAGAGAGAAAGCTAAGGCACGGTCACAGAGGAAAATTGACATTCCTTGTGTTAAAAAGGAAAACATTTTCCCCTCTCCTTGGAAAAATCTTTTTTCCTAGGTAAAATGATTTTCCCCCCTTCACAAAACCAAACAACGGAAAATTGAGAAAACATTTTCCCTCAAAATATTTTCCGTCCTACCAAACACAGCCTAAATGTTTAGAATATGTGAAAATATAATTCATGTGTGGTTTTGTGCAAAATTCATTTCATTAGGTGGTTCTTTGCAAAATGTTGCATTTGTTTGGTGGTTTCCGACAAAATTTTCAGCTTATTAGCTAATGTTTTATGCCACATGAACCTACATAATATATGTAAATTGTAACACATCGGAATTTAGGGGTGTTTAAGTAGAGTTTAAACATCGGTTAGTCATGAACTCTGGTGCATTACCGTCGTAGATGATGTACACATATCGCTTACTCATCTTATGATTTAGACCAATTTGCCCCCCACCAACCTAGGAAGATTTAAATAAAGTACTCATGGGTTCCTCCAAACCTATAATATTTAGGTGTCCCTAATACATACCCATAGATAAATTAGTAATTATAGATAAGAAAAATTAAATATATATTATCAGTTTTTATTTATAGAGGGACATTTTGCCATGACCTGTTCCAAAAAAATTTCTTTCGTAATGTAGATATTTTTCTGCAAGTTTCATTTAATAAAAAAAAATAGTTTCTAACACCTTTATGTGCTCGTACAATAAAGATAGTTCCTCATGCATATATAAAGAGCGGGAGAAATAGAGAGCATACCATGCAATTCCAAATGTTGAAAAGTTAGATATCATTTCTTAATAGTTGGAATAATCATAAGTGTGCTTGACTATGAGTAGTTGAGAGATGAGTGACTTCAGAGAAGTTTCCTAGAAAATGCGGAGTTGATGACGTGGGAAATGATTGTATTGATATACGAGATCAATCTTCTTCAGTCCAACAAGTATTTCTTGGTAACCCTAAATCTTTCTAGAACACATAATGTTATTAAGGACTAATTGTTCAGGTTAGAGACTGAAACCATCCATTGAATACTTCAAGCTTATAGAAAGACACACCTTGTTGTAAGACAACAATATCAAAATCAAACTTAATTGAGAGCAGAGTTTTACAAGATCTATTTATCTTTGGGTGCCAATTGCTAATGCAGAAGCCCCAAAACCCCTAGCAATTGTTTGGCCAATATCAAAAGATTTATCACACGGTTGAGAACCTCATCTAGTTATCCTTGGTTATGACTTCTAATAAATGGTTATATAAATCACAAGTCACAAACAATGTTAATATGCTCCTGGGAGCATTTAATAAGACTCCCCAAAAACATAAAAAATACTTGTATGTTTTAAAGAATATTGAAGTTGTTTTGATAGAGGATCGTGGATTACATGTTCAATTTTTATTGTACAAGCAATCTACTACTAATTGTTGACTATTGTGAGTGGCATGTCCAAAAGTTTGGTTGACATGAGCTTATACGATACTGAACCAAAGTCGTTCCGATTCCCATGACAAAAAATCGATATTCAACCTAAATTATATCTTTCAAAGTGGGGCATGTCTCTTAAAGTGCATGTGATATTTTTCATACCTTCCTTCTTGTTTTGCCTGCGAGCCTACAACAAGGCATGACTCTGATCAATCTATAATTTATTGGCAAACACAACCCATGACTCATTTAGTGGCCGTTTGGATCACTTTGAAAAGTTGCAATATCCGAAAAGTGGACAAAGTTGTTTGATATTTGGTTGATTATGAGAAGTAGAATATCCCACATAATCCCCACTTACATAAAGAAGAGACTAGATAAGTGACTAGTCCCATTTTTATCAACCAAACAATTAAGGACTTACTACTTAGCAGAAAATTCCACTTCATACGTTTTTCTCCGTCAACCAAATGACTGCCTAATATGCTTATTCAAAATATAACCCATAACATATGATCCATAAATATTATATATACCAATTTCATATGAATCATGTCCATGCAAAACCTTATCTAATTAAAATAGACATGTATCTCCAAATAAAAGGGTGAATTATTAGGTGCTCTCATGTTTAAAATAGATAAGCACTACACCAGATATATAGTCTAAACTTGTTTCTTCTTGCCGTAGCCCAATCTATTACAACGCTAATTACAAGAGCGTGTACTCTAATAAATGTGATTACAATGTAAAGATTTATTTTAGTAAGTGGAGAAAGAGGTGGAGAAGGGAGGAGGTTGAGGAGGATGTGAGGAGAGTGTAATCAATTACACTAGACAATGTAATCACCATTACTCAAATCTAACCCATGTAATCATCATTACATGACTAGATGTAATGATGTTTACAACTACCATGACAACCATAATTTTTATGACCAACCATGAGTATATATATAACTACAAAATACTCATTATAATGTAATAACAATTGCATCCAAGTAAACACTATCTAAAATTCCACGCTCGGGTGCACCCTATAGGTGATCTATCTATTGGATCAAATTGGTTTCTCTCTCTTCCACCTCATCTCCCACCATCTACCTAACCCAATTCACAAATAACACTGGCCCAATGGAGACACATCTATTGGATGAATTCCACATTTCTCTCTCCTCCACCTCACTTTTCCACCACATCTTATCTCTCATAATTTCCAAACTTAATTATTTGATTAGTATAGTATAAGTAAGTGTTACATGAAATCGTTAATTAATTACATTAATAAATCGGTTTAATTATTTTTGTAATAAAACTCGATTTTTTTTTTAAAAAAATTATTAGGAAATTCGATTGTTGACTTTGTTTAATTGAATCGAATTAAAATATAAATCGTTATATTGAACATTGAAAAATACAAACTAAAATGATAGGAAACCGTAGCCAAATAAAACACAATAAATAAACGTTCATTAATTATGCAAAACATATCAAAATTGGTCTCTATTTATTGAGAATGAAAAAATAAAGTCGTTGGTGATTTTTATGACTTTTTTATAACCCAAAAACGTAATTTTTTTTTTTAAATAAAGGGCCGCCACGTGTCAGCAGGCGATTGGCCCGGCTGACGCGCCAGCTTGCGGCTGTCTGCCTGCCAGACAGGTGGCGTGCCAGTCTTTCCTCTCTTCCTCTTCTTCCCGCACGGAGCACAGCGTTCCAAGTTGTCCACTCCCTTTGCTGCCCCAAAACGCAGCGGTTTGGATGTGGATAAAGCAAAAATAAAATTAGCCAGGCCTGGAACGGGCCAATTTTAGTTGATCCAATTGTGTAGAAGTGGTTCTCACCTCAGAACCACTTCACCAATTGAATCAATTATGGATTCAATTTTAGGTCTCTATTGGGGACAATCAATTGGATCAATTTCACTTGATCCAATTTATTGATCCCTATTGGAGGGGCTCTTTGCATACAAAGAAAGTAGGTAATGTATCTTGAACAATTTGATTAAGCATAATCATAATGAAGTGAAGTGTCAAATTGTTTGGAAGTAATTGGCTCAAAAAAAAAAAAAAAATAAATTGTTTGGAAGTAACAAAGCAAGCAACTATGAACTAAATCATTCATTAGCTCTACCATGTATGTCACTCCCTTTCCCATCAATGGAGGCCTTTGAATTTGCAGGAAATTGGAAACGACAATGACGCCAACACGCCATAACCCATTTCGTGGCTTCACCAAACTGCGTATCTCCACGTATCTTCCATTAAAGAAACGATCTCTCTCTCTCTCTATCCTTTCTCTCTCCTCTTCAACAAATGTATCAATAGACCCTTTACTATATAAGAAAGAAAAAACTCCATTGCAGTAAGTCAATTCTTTTCGACCCGCAACTTTGAAAATGGAGGGGATTTTATGGACGTCAGAAGCAGAGGTGAGAATCCCTGTTTTTGTTTTTGGCATTATAGTCGCAATTGTCTTTCTATGTGATTTCTGCAAATGAGTTGTTTGTATTTGTGAATTTCATATGGTTTTTCAGTTGACAATGCTTTTGTTTTGTGCATAATTTCTTTCACCCATCATTAAATTGTATATTTGTGCTATTGGGTCTGGGGGATTTATGCATTTGATGTTTTCGTTAATTTGATAATGCCAAAAACAGTGCTGAGCTACTTAGATTTTGCCAAAGTAATGTAGCTTAAATTATTATCAATTTTACCAACTGAAGTAGAATTTCTGTTCCCCAGTTTGGCTTTGTTGATATTTGCACATCAGTAAGAAGAATCTCTAATACCACTTATCTCAAATTTGTGATGAATTTCTGCCTGTTTAACGAGGATGGATTGCTTTTTTAAAGTCCCAGTTAGAAGCTCTGCAAAATCAATGCTATTTTGGTTAAGACATTTTCAATTGGTGCCCAATTTTATTTTAAATCCTAATGGTGCCCATGTGTTCGCCTTTGTTATTTGGTGACCTTAATTTGTAGTGAGTTATTGATTGAGGCATTAATTTGCAGATGTGGTGTCTTATCTTGCTTTTACCACGCATTTTCAAGTTCCCTTAAGCTCACTAGTCCCTCATTTCTCACTTTCAAGCTTTAATTTTGCTCCCCCAAGCTTATTATTATAGTACCTTCAAGTTTCATTTTTGCACCTCAAAATTTCAAGAATATTGAGAGGAAGTACTAGAGAAATAGATAGAGAGAATATGTATAGAATTAATAAATTGAACACCTCAATTAACAACTTTTTTTAAGAAATTGGTCGCCAAGTAGAAAGGGTTAAAATCATAATGGTACCGTATGGAATTCAAAAACATATTGATATTGGGCACCAATTGGAAATGTTTTAACTATATCAGTTGGAATTTCCCTAAAATCAATTTGATGTGTCTGAGGTTCATGCACATCGATTAAATTGGATTTAGTATTGATTTCATATTGCTTCGGCGTAACTAAAACATGGTGCAGCTTTTGATCTATGAATTTGTGCTGCCTCTGGCTGTTTGATCTTACCAGGGTGGAGCTGTTTCAGCTATGACAAGAAACCTTGGAGTTCGTCTTGCATTTGTCTCGTCTGGGAATCTTGAGGTATGATTCTCCTTTACTCTAAAAGAGCATGGAGATTTAGAATGTATTGGATTCACACTAACCTTAGAGCCTCAGCTCACTGTATTGACAAAAAGTAGTCGTCGCTGGATGGCACAAGAGCAATGTGTCAGTGTATTACAAATCATAAATGTTGTCTTTTATACTGCATTGCAAATTAAGAAGATAGAGCAAAGAACGGAGGTAATGTAAGTTACTTAGTACTTGAAGTTAAGTTAAGGTCATGGTACATACTGAATGTGGTGCCTGAAGTTTGGAATTAGAGATGTTTGGAGTTTAATTAGAGTCTGATGAATCTTGCAATTTCTTAGCGCTGTGGGTGGCTGAATATCTAATAGAAACTAATGGAAGTTGAAAAGAATTGACGACTAGTGGAACCAGTTTTTGCTGAATCTGAACTTAGGAGGTGCTATATTCTCACTTTTTAATTCTTGTAGTTGCTATTTGTAACACGTTTTAAAGCCTTGTGGCTTGGGAGCAAAATAAGAGTTAGAAGGTTTAGGGGCCTCTCTGGGTCTTGTTTGTTTTTAATCTTCCTTTAGGAGTCTATGCAGTTTGTTCATAGTCTCCTATTTAGAACTCTTTGGGAGGTGGACCACAAGAACAACAAGTGCCTGCTAACTAGTGGTTGTTCTGAGATATTTTGGTTATTCAGCCACTAAGTTTTAAAGTTCGTTACTGTGGCTGGCCTTTTGGGATCTTTTTCCTTTTTTTTCCCTCTTATAAGTTCAAGCCCCATTTAAATTCTGCTGTTTTCTGTTTACATACAAGGGTTGCTGTTTTCATATCTGATATCACAATACGCATGATCGTCCATTTTTAAGCATGTTCCATATTGGTTGGCTCGCATTTCATTCTTTTCGAATGTATCACTGCTTGGGAATTTGGATTCTGTTTGTCTCTCTAGCACTGAGGACGTTAAGGTATGGGTGGGTGATGCGTTAGGGCTGTTCTCCTCAAGATCATTTTTTGCTTGCCTTAGTTTACCTTCACAGTATGCTCCTTTTCCTATTTCTATCCTCCTTTGGAAGGCGAAGTTTCCTCTGAAGGTAAGAGCTTTTGTTTGGATAACGGTGTTGGAAAGGATATATACCGTTGATATGGCTTTAAAGGGGAAGACCAGGGATGGCAATTTCTCCGAACTTGTTAACATTCTGTCAGGCTTGCGATGAGATGTGCTCGTATATTTTCCTTCATTGTGATTTGGCCCAGCTTCTTTAGTAATAGACTAATTGGTATTTTGTGAAAATAATTGGTAAGCTGGGCCACTGTCTTGGAACTTCTGCACATTTAATTTGTGGGTTTTGGAAGGGTTTAGAGAAGAAGTTGTAGTGGAATTCCGTGTTCACGGTTCTGTGGTGTATTTGGTTGGAGATGAACACAATTCTGAGCTTTTTTTGGATCGGGTGACTTATCTAACTTTCCTATGGGCCAGAACAAGAGTGGTTTTTAGGACTACTTAATTTATGATGTCCAGCGTAATCGTGCTAATTTTATTCTGTGTAAGGACATCTTTTGGAAAAACATACCTATGAGATCTTTTTGAGGATGCGCAACAAAGGCTGGCTTCTTCTTTGTCAGTCGATGGAGGTTTTCAAGCACATGGATATTTATCATAAACCTGATTCAACATGGTGTTTTCATAGTTCTAGTTTTATGTATCTGGGACGCTCATTTCACTTTTTTTGTGCATTTCTGTAGTGACTTACAATAGAGATACCAGTCAATAGCAAGTGCTTTGCCTTGTTGCTGATGAATATTTGATACACAGGTTGTACTGCGTCTGGCACAGTTTTCTGGGGAAGTAAGGTTCAGGTAAGAAAAGGGGAAAAAGAAACCAGCCTCACCTTTGTTGTTCTCATTGATTACCCTTCTCTGTTCTTTTGTTCTTCTGTCTTTTCTCATTCTGCTATTCTCATTACGTCTTGTAATTTATAAACACTGTTACATCAAAACAGCGTAGCTTACTATCTTTGCTAGTAAGGCTGTGTAGACTTTTCCCTCCCTAGACAGGCCAAGGGCTGTTTACACTATTACTTATTTCCAACTTCTTGTGATCCCATAATTAGTTCTAGCCCTATTTGAGATACCCAATGCAAAAATAGATCTTAGTAGGGGCCATGATGTTGGAGAGTGATTTCTTTGAAGCTTTTTACCACAGATAAGTGATAATGCTAATCTCTCACACTTGTAATAGAGTAGAAGAAATTAGTTGCCGCAGACCCTTGCATGCGTAAGGACCAAGCTTACAAAACCATGCAAAATTCTGGAATATGAAAAAGGTGCTTTTAATCTTTTCTTCAGTTATAGGCCATTTCCCAAAGATCACATGGCGAGTTGTTCTCCCGTAGTGTTTGCTATTCTCACAGTACTGGTGCTGACTTGTCCATAAATTTCTTATCTAATCCTCGTACAGGTGGATCTGTGCAACAATAGGTTCCAGTTTATCAAACCATTGTACTCGTAAATGAAAAAAGCACTACTTGGGGACAAGTAACTTTTAGGACATCACCAATAGCAGTAGTTGTAACTCATGAGTATTGATTTTCTTGAACTATGCAAAAGCTGAAAGCTTTCAATTGACGAGGTTGAGAAGTAGGAATGTTACATGTCTGGGTTGAGCAAGTCTACAAGAGTCCCTACTCCCTTCTTGACAGTACCCTTACACCTTTCGTCAATGTGAACCAGGATCCTTATATGAAGTTGCAGACCGCAGTAGTAAGCAGCCTGATTCACCAAATTAAAGAACCTGGATTTAGTGATCTGTTATGCGAGAATTGGAACTTATTACAGAAGTGATGGAAGGAACATTTAACTTGGGACGTGAGCTCATTGCTTTGCTATTTTGGATCAGAATCCAGTGGAATCCGTAGTGGTAGCTCGTGTGTATCACCTACTAGATTCACAGTTATTCATACAGTATTGGCTCGTCGGATAGCGATAGATTATTCAAAGATTTTTCTCATTTCGGATATGTTTTTTATGCTTTTATGATGTAGCAAATTCAAGGTTGTGTCTTCTTGTCCTTAACCATGTGGGCTTGTTTGCATTTGTTATTTTCTTGTCACTTGACTAATATCAATTCTAGTTTATGAGAATTTTATTTAAGTCTTTTCTGGATTGGTTTAGAGTTGATGAAAGTCAGCATCTTAAGAAGCCTGGAAAAGCAAATGAAATTATAAAGAAAAACGGTTCAACTAAATTGGAAGAAGAGTCTTGTTGGGGAAGATATGCAAGAGGAGCTGTATAATCATTACAAAGTAAAGGGAACAATCTCCAACAGGTTAGAGCATTTTCTCATGTCAGTATAATAGATGTAGAACAAAGTACTATTGTCCCATTGAACATAACCTACTGCGAGTTGACGTAAAAATAGTGCTGGGAAATTTGGATCTAATATGCTCTCTCATTTCTCAGTTATTAGTGTTCTGTATTTTTTGGTGCTAATGATCTGATTCTTATTTTTCAGTTACTAGTCATCGGTGTTATAGATTACTGAAACATTTGTAAACAGGAAAAAAACAATCAAGTAGTTGCTAGGATTGTTACTCGGTCCAACCAAACCAATAACACCACACAATGAACCAGAAAATAACAACGAAAATTCAACACCAGATATAACGTGGAAATCCCCAACTGGGTAAAAACCACGGGCTAAACCGATCCACTAATACCAAAATAGTGATTACAATGTCTAGCCAATCTTTCAAGAAATTCGACTTGAAGCAACTAACACTACTAACAAGAAGTAATAACCAATTTCTAGGATAGTACAAATTGACTCTACCCAATCAATATTACTCCCAATCACCTATTGAGCACAAACACGTTCCCCTTGACGCGTGAAACACAACCCAAGCAACGACCGAGACCACACACTTGGAGAATACCCAAAGAATAAACAAGTGTAGTGAGAAGTAAGCATAACAGTACTTCAGAGTAGTTGTCTGGAGGTTGGGGGAGAGATTTTTGAAGGAGAAGCTAAAATCATAGAACCGAGGCCAAACAGTCTGTAAGTTTCTAAGCTGATATTCTTTTAAGAGTTTACCATCACAGAGCTTTAACAGAGTTTGACTAATTTGTAATTAGCTCTTCTTCAGGACTCTTCTATATTATTGCCTTTTCTGTTCTATTAATATATCTTTGGATTATGTAAAAAGAGGAATTTATAACAAAGTGTTAAATTTGAATATAATGAAGAATGATGAAGAACCGGAAGATGGTGAATTTGGCAGATTCATGGTTCATCATGTAGTCTGTTCTTTTTTTGAGGAAGTCTATCATGAGATTGCTCGAATATTAGATAAATATCTTTTTTTTCTTGTTGGGTGGGGGAGGGCAGTTGGGGTTCTTGTGGTGATGTATTGTAAACTGTTTCAAAATGTTCCTGATTTGTTGATTGAGAGTAGGAGACTGATATGGTAATCACCTTATCTAAAATCAAGAAATTTATTAACTAGTGTCATTTGTAACTTTGTGCATGTTGTTTCAGGGTATTATTGGATTAATCAGTGGTTCCACGGGGCTTGACAGATCTGGCTTAAGCTCCTCAGCTGCCGTAAGTTGGAAGCACTTTGATTTAATGCGCTAAGTTGATACATAAAATGTTCATTATGCAACTTCTATCAATAAAGGGTAGCAATTTGGAGGCGTTGCTGGTCTTACAGAGTGATTATTGTTTCTGCCAGTTATTGGTGGAACTTTAAGCAAATTCTTCCTTCAACCATATCATCCCACTATATCTAAGGAATCCCTTGGCTTTTGAAAAAGATCTTTCATGTCCTTGAATATTTTGCCTTTCATTTATATATCTTATTTGACGACATTGCTGAATTTTACTTGTATTGAGTAATGGCATCCGACTAGATCAAAGATTATTATCCAAAACTTTATAGATGCAACATTATGGTAACAGGACAGGAAAATTTTCAAATCATAGTTGTGGTGGGAATGGGGTGTAATGACATTAGTGAGTGCTTTAGGAATTGAAGTGAATCTATAAACCCTTAGGTAGTGTTTACTTGGATACAATTTTGATTACAATAAAATGAGCATTATGTACTTGTATACATGGTCATGGTTACTCATAAAAATTATAGCTGTCACGGTGGTTGTGAACATCATTACTTCTAGTCATGTAATAATGATTACATTGGTTAGACTTGAGTAATTGTGATTACCTTGACTCATGTAATCAATTACACTCTCCTCACATCCTCCTCAACCACAACTCTCTTCCACATCTACTGCACTTACTAAAATAATGCATTACACTGTGATTCCATTTTAAGGAAACAAGGCCTAAGTGATTCTTTTATGAAGGGGTTGAGATATCATCTTTCCTGGTTCTTAAAAAAGGTTGCTTTGACTGTATGACAGGAAATTGGTTGATATCTTTACTCGCGTTGTCATTTCTTTTTATATTATTTTGAAGAAAAATCTCACAGCAGTTGGTGATTCATGATAGATGAATCCATTTGTTGCTGGTGGTTTTGATGAACTAGCTCATGATGTCTTCACTGAATTTATTGATAGAATCTGGTATCACTTTAGGTTGGAGTTGCTTACCCGTTGGCCTTAGAAAATGCGAACAATATGTCAGTATCTCCGACGGAAAACATTGAGTATGATCCGTAAGTTTGTGTGTTGCTTATTTATTAGTGTGTTATTTTCCTATCATACCCCATCTGTTATTGACTCAGCTTTCGTCAGCTTGAAGAGGTCCCTCTTTTCTCTTGTCTTTTTGGCGCCGAATTACCAGATGGGTATTTTTTATAACCACCCTTCGCCACTTGGGTATTTTAAAAAACTTTAGTGCCAAATGAGTATTTTTAATAGACAAAAAACGCATATAGGCCCAAAAATAATTTGAAAAATCATTTATCATGTTTTCTGGTATTGAAATACATTTTCCTTATGTTTCTTATTAGATTTATTTACCTTAAATCACTATAATCCCCCAAAAAAACTCATTAACTACCTTTTTTCTCCTCCCCTCCTCAAGAAAATTGGGAGTACAAGGGTTTTTTGTATGATTAAAATGATTTTAGATAAAGAAACATAATAAGATAATGCATTTCAACATCGAAAAAATAGGAAAAATGAAATTTTGGTCACTGGCGGCGAATTTTTGGGCCCATGTGCGCTTTTGGTTCATTAAAAATACTCATTTGGCATCGGCGGTTTTTTTTATACCCAAGTGGCAAAGGATGGTTATAAAAAATACCCATCTGGTAATTCACTGGTCTTTTTGGAGGGTTGAGGACATTGAGGACTAAAGCAATAGTTACTCTACATACAAAATGCTAAGCCAATACCTTTGGTCGGGTACCAGTGAGAGGACTAATGATCATTTGGTTGCATGGGATTGTGTTTGGAAGCCTAAGGAAATGGTTGGACTTGATCTTGGTAATTTCGTGTATAAAAAAACAATTCATTGGGCTGCTTTGATATGTGTGAGCTTCCTCCTGGTTGATTTGGAAATTAAATCAATATTTAAAGAGATGCTGACTGAAATTTTGGTTTAGGGGCCAAATTGCCTTTAGTGCTAGCCACCAAGCTGGTATCTTCCATTGGCGCACTTTATCCTAGTTGTAGTAGTGATCACCACACTGGGAGATAATGAAATTGCATTGGAAACAAGATTTGTAATCCTTTATTTGACAGGATGTCCCCCGTGGTGAGGACTAAGATTAGATGTGAGATTGTACAAAGTTGAAGGCTACTGGGGGTGAGGAGTTGAGAAGACATCAGTTGCATTTGATTTTTGAGTTTAGTAGGTAGGTCTTGAGAGGAAAGGAGATAAACTTGAAGCCTCAAACCTACAGGCTACAATCCCTGTATTGGTGGAGAAGAATGAGATCATGATGAGAAAGAGAGAGAGAAGGGTAATATGTAGCATTGCTATTGAAAATGAGGATGATAGAAAACTGCCCGCCTTTGAATTAGAATCTGCTCAAAATGCTTACATTTTGACTTGCCAGACTTCAATAGTGCAAAGACTCAGACTAGGTATCATTGGTGGTTGTTTTATAAACTGCTAAGATAGAAGTCAGGGCTTCTGATATGACTACTAGTGGATGGTATTTTACATCAAATAGTTCAAGTGAAGGGATTTTTCTTAGTTTCTTTTCTTTTTCTTTTTCTTTTTGTTGGTGGTTGGGGGTGCTAGTTTATTTTGTATGGACAATCAAAATTTAGGCTGCATTGTTTTATTTTATACTTGAAGAATGAAAAATATTATACATATTCTATTCAAAGCATAGACTTCTGGATATGAAATTTCATATCAAGATTTACATGTAAATACTACAGAATTCCAAATTTCTAATCAGATATTGTTTTATGTTGGCTACATTACACATTTTTAATTGATGATCATTCATTAATTATGAATAGTTATCATGTGTCACTTTGCACTTCTCCGGTTCTCCCTGTGTTGGCTTCCTCTAAATTTCACTTTCCTTTATTTGTAGGCTGATTGAAAATGAATTTTTAGGCTTGAATAATGGCATCTTGGATCAATCTGCTATACTGCTCTCAAGACACGGTTGTCTAACCTTCATGGACTGCAAGGTAGCTTCTCAATTTGCATCTCTTTAATAGTTTTGTTTTTTCAATGAGCTTTATGTCACAATTTGTATGCAGCAGTCCTTCAGCTAGTTTAAAACCCGTTTTGGTTTTCATTTGTTGATTTTCCTCCTTTGTTATTTAACAGACGTGAGAGGAGTCGGTTATTTGATTTCAACTAGTGTTTGATGACAATTAACTAGTCACACATGTAAGATTCCAACATCAAATTATGGGCGTATGTTAAGTTAGGGCTTTGGGGAGTGCTTCAAAGGTTTATCAAGGTGAGGGCCTCTCGTGTCGCCCTTGTTATTTATGCGCCCATGTTGCTATATTGCTATTTGTCATAGATTTCTGAAACTTGTTATTTATGCGCTCTCTTAATTGTCTTTTGTTTTAAATATGCATTACTACAGACCAAAGAATACAAGCTCATAAACCCTCCGAATTTGCTGAAGAATCAAATAAATGGAGTTCAGAAATCATACAATATATTGTTGGCATGTTCTGGCTTGAAGCAACCTTTGGCTAGTGGCGTTGGATGTAATCACCGAGTTGCTGAATGTCAAGAGGCTGCAAGAGTTCTCCTAGAGTGAGGCTTTTATTCCATGTTCTCATTTCTCTTTATTCACTCTTCAAATTTTTTTGACCTACACAACTAAACCTGGCAAAATTTGACTCGACCCCAAAAAATGGGTTATGAACACAATATTACGACCCAAAACCCGAAAATGATCGAACCCGAATAACACGAATTTTTTTGGGTCAAGACCCGACCAGACCCATTGGGTCAAGCCCTTGTTGTATTGTTTATTTTTTTATTTTTATGTTTCATATATCTTTATTTTTCTTAAGCTTCAAGCCTTCATATGATGTAAATATGGTGACTTTTTATAATTTGATATTTGCTTACCTCATTATCTATCTACTATTTAGGTCATTGTGAGCAACTATGTTCTTCAGTCCTTCATACAATTGATGTTATTTGTGCTACAAGACTTGAATGGTTTGATCAAGATTAAAACTGATCAAAAGCGAGCCTGAGAGGGAAACGAGTCTAGCTTGACATGTTTTTTTTGCCTATGGACTGTGTCATCAAGAGGATTTGGGTCGGGCTATGGGGAGGGCCTTTATAAATTCACCAAAATGTCTTGTCCATATCCGTTTATTTTGCGAGCCGAACAGATGAGCCTCATGGGTCAGCCCCTCCGTGATCAGTTCTAGTTGAGATAATATAAATTACTTTTGTATTAATAGAATTATGATTAGTAAGTATAAGCCAATAAATATAGGTGCATTATTTTTTATTTTTTTTGGTATAAACGATAGAGAACTCGCGTTAAAAGGGAGACAAAAAAACACCCTCAACGCGTAACCGAACCCGACCCTAAAGTTACCTGCTAATGACCCGACTTGATAATGGCCCGAACCCGAAGTTACCTGACATGAATCCGACCTAATCGACCCGTTTGCCAGGTCTATACACAACCAAGCATTGAATTATAGGAGATAGCTACTGACCTTATTCCCTGCATTTTTTTTTTTTTTTTTTTTTTATGTGAAAGTGTACATTGGAGGTGATGGAAAGTGCACCAATTAACCTTGGGCATTCTTTTTGACTTTACTTAGAACAGATATAGGTACTAAATGTAGCATAAAAATCTGAACAGTAACGAAGTCACTCGTAATAACTTACCATTAATGTGTTTCTGGACTGCATTTTCTGAGTTAATGGACTTTATTATTCATATCATGCTAATACCTGCTGCATTCTTTGGTTATTCAATAATTTGATCTTCTTATTGAAAGCATTCTCTGCAACACTACATGCAAGTCAGCTCTGTTATGCCTAATATTGTAGCAGTAAGCCTCATTAGTTGTGGCCCTATTTGTGCATTGCAGTGCTTCTGGGAAGCCTGATGTAGATGCTGTTTTAGCCAATGGTCAGGATCTATTCTCAACTCATATCTGAAGTACATTGAAATATATTTTTGCTTGATATGCTCAATAATTATAATCTTTGGTTGTCTTCCTCAAACAGTTGAACAAGAAGTCTTTCACAGTGTTGATTTTTGCACTACAACAGCTTGACATATTTTAGTGTTGTGGGAAAAGAAGCTGGAGACTTGGAAAGTATAGGCAATATCCGCTTTGCTTTGATTGATTATTTACCTATATGGCCATACTCCAAATTAATTTAGATTGATGTGCAACTTCCGACATTTATATAAGACTTCCTTTTTGTTCTTTATGCTCTTTGGTGGAGATTATAATTTGTAAGCTACGAAGTATTATTAGCCGATCATTCAAATGAAGAGTATAAGGTATTGTGATTACTACTT
>BSSO01003611.1:0-16146 GCA_030267885.1 Mesembryanthemum crystallinum | reverse complement strand
TGTATGTAAGGGATAGTGGGGGGGTAAATAAGGGAGAATATGAGAAAAATATAGTTATGTTAAGGTAAGTAAGGGACTTGATTTTGGGAGTTTTGTTAAGGTAAGTGGGGGACGGAGGGAGTATAAAGGAGACACAATAATCAATACTAACGAAAGATTGAATACAATACAATAGGAATCCTACTGTATGCATGATCTAAGAAGATCTACTTTTTTTTTTTTTTTTATCTTAATTATAAATCAAACTTTTATACAAGAAACCAATTATAAACCAAACTTAAAAGTAATCAAATTACATAACTCAAACTATTTGTGTGGCATAAAAGTACAAGTTCCTAAATAATTTTTTTTTTTTTTTCCCTTGGAGGGGCCTATAGAATGATTTGATGCAAATGTGAAAATGGAGCACAATAATGTTTTCCACACACATAAGCTCAGTATTACTTAAGTTAATAAAACACCTCTTTTTTTTTTTTTTTTTTTTCTGTGATATGATATGAGTAGTCTCTAACTTTGGTCACTTTGTTTGTTGCCAGGCCGTCATTTTCGCGTGTGCAATCAACTTTAGTGCAATGATGGGTATAGGTAGTTCTCACCACCAGCCCTTTCTGTTAGATTTTGTCAAAAAGTTAATATTCACTTTATTCCAATTTCCAAATTCCAAATTAAAAATCTTCATATTCGCGCTTTCTTTGATTCTTAGCCGTTTCCACCAAACAAACCCAAGCCATTTTTCATCAACTGTCCCAAGCATGCAAAACCTTAACCATGTTCAATTACTTTCTCCTTCTTCTTCTTACAAGGTGTAAAATTAATAGTAATAATAATAGATAAGTATATCATACGACAACAGCTAATCGGTAAAATTGACATCAATAATTTTAGGTCAAACAAGTTAGAGGTTCAAGTCGCTTGAAAAAGGGAAAGACTCAAGAAGAGAAGGAAGAAGAATGCTGAGAAAACGCCTTTGGTATGAATCAAACTCAGGTAGGGATGATCTCACTCAAACTCGCTACCACTAGCTTAAGCTGCCACTGCGGTAGCTACCTAAATGTACAACAATTGTTAGCATAAAATTTTGTCTTCTTATTTGTTTTGGAAACCATTTAGAGTTTTGTGTTGGATGGATTCGTTAAAGGTTGTACTTGTACTATAGATTTCTAAAGGATGTCAAATCGTTTATTTTCTAGTGATTCATGAATTAGGTACTCCATATCTCAATATTTTGCAAGCTTTGCTGGAGGAACACTCAAAAAGGTTGCATTATACGATGAATAAGGATTTCAAACTAATCTCCGAATCCAATCAAGTCGCAAAAGTCTCAAACCAACCACTTTTTAATTTACTAAATAATTTCACCAAATATAGGCTAGGCAAATTTGAAAAAAGATTTCAAATAAATAAAATTTGAACTAAACTCCCAAAACACACCACTTAATTACATTTAACACCACTTAATTAGATTAATCCAAAATTTCAAAAAAAAAAAAAAACTCTAAAATAATGGAAAAAAAAAGAACAGAAGTGGTTAGGCTTAAGCAACCGTTAGATTCTGCAAACTGGTGGTGCCGTACACAGGCAACTCCTCGGCATAACGGCTAACACCAATGGAGCTCAAATTCTCCAATTCAAACAAATCCGAACTCGCACAGCTTTCACCATCATCATCATCATCATCATCAACATCATTCATCTCCTCATCATTATCACCATTACCACCACTGAACTTCGAAACGTTTTCCTTGCAGTTCCTCCTGATCATCGTCATCAACGCGTCAATCTCTTTCTCTCTCCTCCAATTCCTCTGTTTCTGATTCACATCCGCAATCACATTGTTTGTTGGCGAAATCAGCGGCTTCCGGAAAACGTCGTCGTCTTCTCTCTGCAACGATTTCTGGCCGCAAGGTCTAGAATCTTCGTCGACGATGACGCTAACGGGATAGAATCTCACCGATCGCTTTGTTGTGCCGCTTGATTTTGTACCACGAGACGACGGCGTTTTGCTCAGGCACGACCGCGAAAACGACGACGCCGAGGAACACGTCGAGGTTGATACGGAAGTCGCCGGATTATTTGACCTTCTCGCCGGAGATCCGCCGGAGTTTCGGAAAATCGAGTTCAGAAACGCCGCGATTCGACCTCCGGGAGAAATCGGCTGTTGCTGCTGCTGCGATTGCGGCGGTAGTGGTTGCTTTGGCTTCCTGAGCTCGCCGTAGATTTTCATCGCTCGAGATTTTGTTTTGGTGAAGATTCGCGACGAGGAGTCACGCGCCGCCGGTGGTGGCCCGTGGTCGAAGCGGAAGCAGTTTTCGGCGCGTAGCTTGGAGGAGGAGAAGCTACTAGAAGTAGTGCTGGTGCTGGTAGTGCTGTGATCGGACGGCCTGGATCGGCCGGCGGGGACTGATTTCTGACGGACGATGTGGATGGTTTGATCAAGAATATTGTTACAATGATTGTGTTGGGGTTTGTCTTGGTGGTTGTCGATCCAGGAATCGATCATGATGGTGCGGCGGAGATCGACGGTTTGTAAGGTACTGCTATCGCTCCTCATTTTGTTCCTCCTCTGTTTTGCATTGTGTTGAGTGTAGTTGGAGTTTTCGTTACTGGTAGTGGTGGTAGTGAGAATGGGAGTGGGATTAGTGATGGGAATGGTGTCGTTGTCGTTATCGTCGTCGATAGAGCGATAGACGGCGTCGAGGAGGATGGAGGAGAAGGAAGGGGTTCTGGCTCGGCGCCTGTGATGGTGGTGGTGGTGGGCGGTGGTTGTGGTTGTGGTGGTGGGGAAAGGGAAGAGCGCCGCTTCAGAGTGGGATGACATTGACATGGTGGTTGAAAATTGAAATGAGTTGGGTTAGGTGGGTTGTAGAGAGAGTGATTGGTGAAATTAGAGGTGGGGATTCATGGTATATATATGAATGAGCATGTAAGAAGTGGAGAGAGAGATGTCTGCTGAGAGAATGTCAAAAGCTGCAAATGGGAAATGGAGAGAGAGAGAGGTGTGTTTTGAGGAGGAGGGAGTGGAAAGGTAGCATTCAACTATTCCAGTGATGGAGAGAGAGAATGATGGCTTGTTGAGGTGGGTTTCTGTGTATGAAAACTGACAGAGATTGAGAGAGAAAGAGAGTTGGGGGTTTGGGCGTGAACAGGGGAGTACTTTAAGAAGTGGAGGAGAGAGAGAGAGAGAAAGAGAGAGAGGTGGCGCGCGTGCGGGTGATGGAAGAAGGGAGGAAGGGGATTAAGGGAAAAGGCTGACAGGTTGGGCAGTGACTACTAGTGAGGTACTGAATCAGGTTTATACTAGTATGAAAATGGGATTTAATTAACAAAAGGGTTAAGGTTCGGTTAACTTTTTCCAGTTTCTGCCTCTTTTACTAGTTGTAGTAGTTATTTTTCTGATCAGGTTGTTGTTGTTCTTTTGCTAGGCTTAATTATGTGATTCATTATGTCTAGTGTACGTGTGTGTATTTGTTTGTTGCTAGTTCATCCTTTTATACATTTCATTATTAGTGTTTTCATATGTGATCGTATGTGTCATGTAATCATGTTTTTGTTACCTCACTTTCTACTATCTTTATATAAGTCATTCTTAAGGTTTAAAAAAACAATAAAAAAATTTGTTAATTTCAATACAATATTATTGCGGTTTGTAATTGTTATCTTCGATTAACTAATAAGATCTAATATATTAAAATACGTGCCGAAATGACTAGACATGCACATATATATTGGTATCTTACTTGTAATGTTATTGTACATTCTATCTAGGGGCAAAAGAGATAGAGCAATTTACAATTAAATGTAGGCAGTGATTATCAACAAGAAGAGATTTAAATTTCAAAGAGAAAGGAGGAACTTTTAGAATGTCATCAATCACCAGTTTCGCATTAGAGACAATGGAAGTTGTGAGATCCAAAAGATCGATTCTAAGAAGAGCTTGCAAATGGCTGAGGCTTCAGCTTCATACTGATCAGACGAGGTGAGAGGGAGAAGGCCAAACCTAAAGAGTAGTAGCAGAAGACCCTTTAATAACTACATTAGTAATTGGTATGAGTCATTCAGCATTCTCATCCCTTAATTAAGATTGATGGTTCGATTCATGTGAATGGAGAAACTTAATAAACTAAAAAAAAAAAAATGATTATAAGTACACAACAAAAACATCCGTATAAACAAACACGTGGACAGCACGTGCATAAAGAAACTGAAACACAAATGTCATTCTCTAATCTCTCATTATATTATAAATACTTAGCATATACTCTTTTTTATCTTTCAGATTAATGTCAACAAGGTACGGTTAGATATCATATCAATTAAGCTAAAAAGCTTAGGCTTTAAAGTTTAAACTATTAAATCAAGTCTCGTGATTGAACAGCCAAAATGCAGTGAAGTCCAGAGTTGTCTAAGTCTAACCACACAGAATGACAACAAGGATAATGAACAAACAATGCTTGTTTATCAACATAAAACGTACTGAAATAAATGTGGGTTGCCATTGACAGTTAACTTGTCATCCAGCCAAGTCCAGAAATGTGGAGTAGTATAATGTAGTATTCTTCAATTTACAGGCAACAGCTCACTCAGAGCCCACAGGCCAACTCTAGTAATGTACTTATATTAGTCTATTATTAAGATATACTCGACCCCAATCGGCCAATCTCGTGCAATTTGACGAAATCCATAATGCAGTCTCAGTCTATCCTGTTTAAAAGATAATACGTGCTGGAAGTTCACACTACCTACTGGTCTAATCATAAATTAAAAGACGAGGAGGGGAAAAGAGAGGGAAAACGAAAAATTTGTGTAGCAGCATTCAAAATCATGCATGACATGGTTTACTCAAGTAAGTGTTGAGCTCATTGGTAAACAAGTTGCAACCTGTATACCATATCAAGGGTTCAAACATCCTAGAGAGTACCTTGGCGAATCTATTTTGTAGAGTACCCGAGTTTGTGCATTGGGAGATGCCCCCCTTAGCCACCCCCACCTCCTTGCCAACACCCAAAAGGAGGGAAAGAAAAAACATGGTTTGTCGGAGAATTGTTTTTGCTGGCTGGATGCTTCAGTGTTGCCAGTCAGACTAGTTTAGCATCTCGCTGCAAAGCCTTTGTGGGTTTGCCCAACGTCTTCACCTTGTTAAGAAAGAAGAAGTCACAACTCGCAAGGATTGATGATCACAACATGGAACCATCTTGTTACTTGGTCGATTCAGCATTCTGTCTCTGAACATCGACCAACTTGTACAAATCACCCCTCCTTTGGTTGACAAAAGGAAGATATAATCTGGCAGATTAAATTTCACCCAATCAACATAATGTTAATAGCCATTAACAAAGTATATCAGGATAAAATAATCTCAGCAATAACATGCGATTTCTCCAGGACATCAGACAACCAAATGTTAACTGTTTGAAATTTTAAATTCCTGTAGTAAATTGTTCAACAGTAATATGAAAGATACAGAAGACATCACCTTCTTTGCTCAATGACTGAGTAGTCAACGTCTGCTATAACTATTGTCTCATCATGCTCAGTTGTTGCAAGCACTTCCCCAAACTACAACAAAATAAATGACATCAGTTGGTATGTCGCTCAGAACATCAATGAACAATATGCTTTTAGAAGGTTTAGCAAATGTCTATACTTCATGATAGTTCAAGTTTAAAAGTGGACCGCGGCCATGGACTGCTTAGAAAGGATATGGCAAATTCATGGAAGGGGTCACAAACTTACAGGTCCAACCAAGGTAGAGTGTCCCCAAGCTACATATCCCGAGCCAGTATCACGGGCAGGAGAACAAGTGGCTACATACAACTGTAGATGAAAATGTAAGGACATCAAGAGGTGAAATTCAGCTAAATTGTCAGGAATAATCAATAACATCTTTAACCTACTACCAAAGGAGGCACATATATCTGCAATTTTTTATTTTTATTTTTTTTGGATATTCTACATAGTGCCCCAGTAATTTGGACTCTTTACATGGCGGACAACGTTTTTCCAAAATCTATGTAGTGCCCTTATACTCTTGAAGTAATTTACATGCTGACCTTAAACAAAGCTTTTTGTTTGGAGAAGTCTAATTTCTTTTGGTTGAATCATTTCCTCTCCTTACATCATCTCCCATGTGTTCATAAAACTATGTTGTTGCAATTCGAAAGTCTCCAACCACTTATTTTAAAAATTTTAACAATTTTCCACTATTAAAGTATCTAGTTCAAAACTTTTTACAAGAAGTGTTACAAATACTCCTTAATGGTAATAGCAAGTTATTAGGGGTAAGGAAATATGTCAAGATGATGGGGATGGGTATAGGTAGTGAAATTTGGTACTTTCATAGCAAAATAGAGGTGGGATGACGCTATGTAGACTTTGTCAAAACTGGAAAGGTACCATTTAGAATTAGAAAAAACATTGTCCACCACATAGAAAAGTCTAAAACACAAGAATGCCGTGTAGAATTTCCTTTTCCTTTTCTGGGGTATCNCCCCCCACGGATGAGTACTTTGTCATCTAATAATGACATGAAATACTGGAAAAAGCAACCATTGACCAGAACATGCCTAATACTAAGGTCATATGAATTGTAAATCTGCAATTCTTTATTGACAGTCATATTCTAAAATTACAACCAGCCACCTTGACTATAATGTTGCTGCCACCTGATTATAGTCGTGGACTTCAAAAACGATATCAATTCTCATCAAAGGTATGCACTTATTCATAGGTCACTGAGAATATTTGAGAAAAATCACAAAACATGATCAGTGAAGTACCTGATTATCAGCAGCCCTGCAGATTTCCCATCGAAGAAACAAGAGTTTGTCAGTAAAAGGTAAGTAATTTGAGGTACAACACAAAACACTACATATGCTTATTTACTTATTCCATGCAGAGAGCCAAATATTTTCACAGATTATCTCTCGAAAAGGTGGTAACTACTGCTAATATTATAATTGGAATCCTTGCGACTTCCTTATAACACGACCAGGAGCGTTCTCTCATTAGCCATTACCACTTGAACATTCAAACTCCAATCATATACTAAAAGAGCCTTCTTTATCGCCGTCATCACAATTGTTTTCCTTACTTCTTTTCTTTTTTTCCCTTTTTGGGTGCAGGGACCAGACCAAGGGTGGGGTTATATAATTGCAGAAGGACGGCTCACAAATCAAATGAGCTTTCTTCTCAGCTACTTTCACTTCTACTACAATATTGAGATTGCAATCTAGGAAAATAATTAATTTCTACTTCAAAATTCCATGTTGCCAAAGTCTGATCCTTTGTTTCAACTTCAGACATTTCTATCTCCATACCTTCATGAGCAGGAAAGGAAAAGAAAAGTACTGTTCCAGTTACATTAAAATGAAAAAATATGAAAGGGAAGTAATCCTCTTAGCAGTAATCCAAGGCTTCATGCACAGTCAGTAGGGAAAATACAATTTATGAGTAAACAAGCCAGAGTTTGCACAAAGAGAAGCAACAAACAAAAAGCATCTGGCTCAGATGTTCTTAATATTTATAATTGAGAGATTCATCAAAGTTCCCTCAAAATGAGGACTTGCACTCTCAAAGTAAGTCAAGCTTCATAAATTTTCCCTTCTAATCTAGATTTAGAACGAGGTCAAATACTAGGTTAAACTCGATTACATAAATTGATCTACTTATCTTATTAAGTAGACACCTTGATTGATCTACCTCTTCTAGAGGTGTTAACTACAAAGGTATTAAGTGAGAGCGTTGATCTAGAAGTAGATCAATTGAGGTGTAATTTCTACTTAATAAGATAAGTAGAGATTCAAAGGGGATTGAGGCCATAGTTTTTCTCTTTGTGACTCCACCTAAAATCGATTGTCCTTAATCATACCGCAATTTATTTAATCAATTTTAACCAAGTATAATCATTCTAAATCAAGATCAGAAGTGAAAAATTAGAATTGAATTTGCATATATTGCTAGTACACAACTCACACCCGCCCCCTTCGGCACTAACAATGGGTATCATAGCTAAAATTAAGGGTCAAGTAAAATTGAGGCAATATTTACTAAGTTCAAATGGTTAATTACCTTGCTCTTTGCAGTAGTTCCCAGTGTAATGGACCAGTGGTCATATTAAATGCTCCAGGATAACAGAGCAAGTGAGCACCTGAAATTCAGATAGGAACTCCATTTAGCTTAACATTAGTTGATCATGCCTAACTGTGGCTATTGACCACTACCAAATTCAAGGCCAGATAGTAAACCCCATGCCAATTTGAACTACCTACAACATGCATAACATGGCTATTAACCATTGTTATTTCAAAGCCCATATGGTAAACTAATATCAGCTTGATCTAGAAGCTAGATATTTTCTCAAAAAGAAACCAACAATGATGCAAGTACAATCAATGCACATATTTCAGCTATGTTGATAATTAATACTACCTCCGTTCATTATTAAAGGTTACACTATTTGTTTTAATACGTTCACAATTAAAGGTTACACTATCAATCTTGGCAAATATTTCTCATTCAAATTACTAATTTACCCATTCCAAATTTTACACCAACTCTCTCCTCCCCTCACCCACTACTCCCTGTCTCTCTCATCTCCCCTTCTCTCTCCTCCTGTCCTCCATAGCCACCAAACCCAATTCCTATCACTTCATTCTTTCTCCTCTCAAAAGTCAAAACCCACAGCCATCAAACCAAATTTTCAAGTTCACATTCATTAAATCCCACAACACCCCCCCCCCCCCAAAAAAAAAAATTATTTTCACTATGGCAGATTTAACGAGCCATGGCTGATCTGGTCCATCTGGAGGACAACCGCCATGGCTATCTAGTTATGGAGTTTTTTGATCTATCCACTTCCCTCCCTTTGCCCCAAAGATTCCCCTCTCCTGATATGGCCACCATGGTTGTGAATTAGGGTGATTGAATGAGAGAGGATGAGAAATAGGAGAGAGAAAAGATCGAAATGGAGTGGCAGTGGAGGCAGTAATGGTGGGTAAGAGAAGGAAGAAGGGGGTCGGACTCGTCTCGAATGATTTCCCTCTTGCCGGCTTCGTTCGTCGAACGAGAAATCACCTGACAATTGCACATCTGATTCTCAAACCTTCGTTCTTTCCTCTAGTTCCTTGAACCGATTGGGACTTTGATGAATAATTTGAGAAGGCCTTTGAATTTGGAAAGCCAGGACGCGTGCGCCAAACAGAATTTCGATCCCCAAAATTGATAGAGAAGGAAGAGGTAGCAGGAGGAGAGAGGAGTGGTGGGGGAAGGCGGCAATAATGGTGAGTGTGGGTTTGAGTTTGAGAAGAAGCAATCCATTTACTGCAATTGACAGAGAAGGGTGGATAGAGAAGGGAAGAGAGAGAATAGAAGAGGTTGGAGTTGAGGGCATTAGAGTAACTTCACACTATTTTTTCTCTTCTTTTTCCCTTCCTTAATTCCTATGCCCAACAGTAACTGTCACCTTAAAAAATGAATGGAGTATCTCTTAACACATTTAGGAGGTTAACATGAAAACAAAAACTGATACCAAATAACCAACACAAGTAAACTGCTAACAATCAAAGCTCCCTGTAGTGTAGTTAAGTATTCAATAACACTGCAATGAGCTTACATATATTATAGAAGATTGGGTATGAACAAGGAAACAACAAGAAATCCTCTCACATGAGAAGCAGCAAAACAATCAACATAACGTATCCTTTTAATCCCATTTGTGAGTTGGACAAAGACACACCATGGAAGTCTGTGAACAAACACACAAGGCTAAGAAGATCGCTCTATTCCAAACCACTCCTGGAGAGCTCGGTTTCCAAGTATCTTTTTTTAAGATTGGTCTGGATACACCAAAGAATAGCAAAGACCATGTTCTTCCACAGCATCTTCTCCTCCTTTTAAGATAGATAGAAGCTGTATATACGCAAGTTTGGATGTACTTACACAAAGGCCTTTTTATATATTACCAAGACAAAAGGATCTAAGAAATAAAGTGAATGAATTCTGACCTAGCATGAATAATACTACAGCTAAAGCTAAATGATAAAATCCCTTTCATACCATTCACGGATAAAGAGGATGAAAAGCGGAACCAAGCATATTCATTTGATCAATCAACAAGGAAAAAAAAAAGGTTAAATAAATAAATAACAGACCTCTTGCTGCATAAATTGCAGCTAACTCTTGGAAGCGAATATCATAACAGATACCGATACCGATGCGCCCAACATCTGTTAAGGATAGCTATTCATCAGCTTCAGTCCACACAAGTACCACTTGACAAACAGCAAAACAAATTGAAAGAGATATGCAAGTTCACAACAAGAACGAGTTTTTAGCCATAGACCCTGAAAGGATAAGATCTATATTTTGCGAGCTCCATTGAGCTTATCTATAACAAGGTCTAATGCACTTAGAAATTAAGTCAGCACATTGCCTGGAATAAATAGATTTCAACAATTTTCTCTCAATAAAAAAGGTTCGTGAGTTTATAATATTTCCAATCAAGGTTTAAGACAGATTGTTCATCCTCTAATAATATGAGAATTTCAAGCAAATCTTGTAGGAGCTGCAAGTGATTTCAGCTGCAGAATCCTATATTTGTTTACACTCAATCTATACACCACTGTACATAAAGATCAAAACACAAATTCAATGAATCCGTAACCTACTACGTCTACAATTATACAGGCATAGTTATATTGGAGAATCTTCATTTTCATTTTTAGAAAGCAATTTTCATCATATTGCAATAACTCAGGTCTCAACATTGTCACTTAGTTCAAGTAGGCAGATATGATCTTTATTTATTCAACTTCTGCTAATCCATTCCCTGAGGCAAGTAGGTCTTTTGGTGCATATGGGTCATTAAGGATTTGTACCTAGCTTATGGTTTTATAGAGAAATGTAAAGGAGAATAATAGACGTCTTAATTGCCTAGTCACCACATAGAGCAAAAAAACACCTAACCTGTGTCAACAATGGTAGGATTCTCTCCTGCTGTAAGAGTCTTTGATTCCTTAAAAGTCATCTGCCCTGGAATATCGATATCAAAAAGATGTATCTGTAACAAGTGATTAACATAGTGTTGTCAAACATAGTTCTTAAGCTACTAGTAACATGTAAACACAGCGTCACCACACCTAGAGTAGCTTAGACACATGCCTTCCTGTGTTTAGCTTTTAGCTTTCCATCAGCCCCAAAGACACAACAAGTATTATATAGACGATCACCACATCTCTCTGGTATGGAGCCACCAACTATTGTAATATTAAGACTCTGAGAAACTTCAGATAGCATTGCTGTTGATGGAGATGCTTCACCACCAAGTTCAATATTTTCAGCATATAATGGAAAGCTGTCATTTGAGTATGGACTATTCCAAATTTCCTGCGAAAAAGACATGGAATGCAAAGTATTAGAAATGTGACTCCAGTCTATAACCACATTTTTCTTCANGGGAAGCCATTTAAAGACTAGAAAAGCCAGAATCAAAAAAATACATTACACCAAGTAGATGTCAAGTCCCAATACATCCATTGACACAATCAAAGATATTCACCTCTATCAGGCTATGATAGAGCCGAGTATTCTATTGATCGACCTCTGCTCGGTTAAGCTCGACTACTCGAGTTCACCTTTAACTCAAACAAGCATTTGGAACGTGTAATCGACCTTGGCTCGCTAAGTTTTGCATGAATTTGAGCTCTGTTTGGCTCAATAAGGTAGACAAGACTCGCTCAAGCCGAGCTAGAGTTGAATAAACGAGCTTGTTCATCTGAACTCGAGCTCGAGTTCAACTTCTATGGGATTAATTAAGGAGGCGAAAAGTGATATCATGTTGTGTATCTATTTTTCACGTCCTTTTTAATTTGTTCGATTTTAATAATGTTGTTATTAGTTTCGCTCACATAATTTTCTCTTTATCTTGACGAAAGATCAAGAGAACAAGGAGATTACCCCCGTCTGAAGGTGCTATTCTTAAGAATATCACTTTCTTTGGTGCTAAAGTTTATTACGTAGTTTTCGCATTTCTTGTTACTCATTACTCAATGAATTATTTTCCAATCAATAATTTGCCATATGAAATTTTTTTGTTGCTGCATCTGTTTGACTTATGATGATGTATTTTTATTTTTATTTTCTGTATGTATCAATAATATTCAAGAATACAGTATGTATTTGATTTTAAGAAAAAAATAATAATAATAATAAAAATAATTTATGGACCTGGTAGAAATTCAGCTAGAAATTCAAGTTGGAGACAATGGATGGTGAACGTTGATGATGTTTTGGGTAAAGTTGTATGATAAATTATTTATTACTTGAAATCAAAGTCAAAAATAAACAAATATCTTGTTTGTTCCACTTGAGCTTAGCTCGTTTACCTAATGGAGTTGAGTAGAGCCAAACTCGAGTTCATGCAAATATTGTCGAGCCAAGCTCAAAAACATGCCAGAAGCTCATTCAAGCTTGAGCTAAGCTTGAGCTTAAATAATAGTTTACTGAGTCGAGCACGAGCAATGGAAATTACTTGGTTCATCTCGGCTCGGCTCAATTATATTTAGCCCTACGAACATAATAATAGTAGCCTGTAGGTCACTTGAACATGAAAAGGATCACATTGCACATTTAAACCATCTAAATTATTTGAACTTACAGGAAGAAGAACAAGCTGAGCACCCTTGTGGGCAGCCTTTTCAATTGCTTCACGAGCATGGGCAATATTTCTCATTTTATCAGCAGTGACGCACAATTGGCAAAGAGCGATCTTGAACTGCATTCATGGAATAGTGTTAGGGTTTGGGCCTTCATAACATATGAACAAGATATCAAGTTGAAAACCTATGTGCAGATAGGCTCAAGATTTTTAGGGAGTACACTGGAAATGCATTAGAACAAGGAGTAGCTAAGATATATCTGCTTCACCAAAAATAAAAATCATAGACTTTCCTTCTTTCTCCATGTTGTTAATCATCTCCTACTACAGGAGGGTCTGATGGTAACAGTCCCAAATGGTTTGAATCTGGCCGACAAAAGTTTTTGTGATTGATAAAGCATAATTCACATGTATTATGATCAAAGGAAGAATATCTCTTAAGGGCAACATTGGAATCATGATCATTAGATAGGTAGCTGATACCCAATCATAAGGGTGAAATGAGAGGGTGATGGATGAGTGGACGGGTGGACGGGTGGTGGACTGGTGGTGGAGGAGGGGTAATAGATTACCCCCCATATGGGAGTAGTTGTTACCCTACGGGGAATTAGGGGAACTGTTACTCCCATATGGGGGTAATCTACAACCCTTCGTCATTTCTGCTCCACCAAGTATAACACCCACCTCCCTTATATTACCCTTATAATTGCATATTACCCTTACAATTGCATATTACCCCCATTCATTACCCTCATTCCAAGCATGCCATAAGTGTTGACTGTTGAATCAATAAAGGGAGAAGGAGTAAGCAATCATATGCCACTATTTGTTCCTAATATCCATATATCGAAACAGGGCCCACCATATCACATAGTGGCTACTTCGTAGCTGATTTTTAATGGCCACTATGGACATAATATCTTAGCATGCCTTTGCAGTATTCCGGTTGGCAAAAACTAATGATTCTTGTGAAGTCCAAGAAAAGAGTTTTTTTTTTCTGGCCATTCTCATTTCCCCTTCCCTATCACCTTCCTAGTTCAAAGCACACCAAGCCTCCTTTTTCCTTCTTTCTTTCTCACATTCATTCAAGACATTAAATTGAGCCAACACCTACATCCTTATTTTATATCTATCACAGCATAGCTATAGAGTATAGACAATTTATATTGTTCAAACTAGGTGACTTACTTTTTACCCCGACAGATGTTTAACGAGTTCGGAGAGTTTTACCATTTTGAAGATTGATGGGGAGAACTTTTTGTACTCATATTTGTAATTTCTTGACTTTTGATTCATAAAATTTATTTCTCAACTAAGAAAAATGTTCAAACTAGGTCTACAATCAATACAAACATCCAGCCCAAGTTTCTATTTAAGTAAACTTGGTAGCTCAAGACCGGCCATTCCATTGCCACCCTGTTTTCAGCTTGAGGCATCAATATTTTAACGTTGATGACTTTTCACATGTTTCTCTTCTACAGTAATGTTAAAATAACCAGATGTAGCAAGTACTCAAGTCCGTTTGGTGTGGTTTCTACCATTCTTCACAAATATCTATTCTCCTTCACAAATATCTATTCTCCTCCCCCCTCATTCTTCACTTCCTCCTCCTCCAAAAGCTTCTAAGAAACTAGAATGGGCTAGAAATAGTAGTTTTATCTAGGTGCCGTTTGGCGTAGTTTCTCCCATTTCTGATTTCTCCTTCACAAATATCTATTCTCCTCCTCCCTTCTTATCCTCCCTTAAAAGCTTTTAAAAATCTAGAATAGTTTAGAAATACAAGCTATATTTCCGAGTTTCTATTTCTAGCCCCGTTTTGGTTTCTTAGAAACTCAAAAGTGAATGAGGGAGGAGAAAGGATGAAAGAATTATGAATGAGAAACTCATCATTCTAGAAACTTGGCCAAACGGCACCTTAATAGTATTTCTTATGAATAGCAATCTAATAGACTAATACGATATGTTGGTTTCATAAAACCTGATCCTTCATAATATCTTCGTCACTAGACTCCTATTATAAGTTAATATTCATAATCTGGGAACAGTGGTTTCAGCATAGCATGATTTGCATTGGACATCTAATGGTTAAACATCGAGCGGGAAACAAACATTTAAACAATGATTCCGATTACATTCAAGAGCACGATATCATCGAAGTGACAAGACCACCACTCCAAAAACATGAGAAGTTGGTGTAAACACAACGTAATTTTCTTCTTTTTTTTTTTTTTTTTTTGCCAAGAATACAATGGAAGTTGCTAATAGAACAATGGGTAGAAGTAATTCAGAAACTAATAGGCAACAAAGCTAAAAATCAACATCAAAACTCGTCATTCACAATTTTGCAACCATTAATAAGAATGTCAGACATGAAAATAGCGAAATTACAAATGCAAAGAGGGATAGGAGAGAGAGAATGACATGCCTTGGGAACCGGAGGAGCAGGAAGAGGAAGTGCGGGAGGAACCCTAGCTTGCTCGGCGACTGACATTGAAGCTTTGACGATGGAGATTTTGCGCAAATGAGGTGGTCGAGAGAAATTGGGGTTTCGAAACGTGACAGAAGGAGATGAGAAGATGGAGAGATTGGTACTGATTTGGTGTTTGTGCAATTGATGTGCTTGTGAAGAAGATGAGCATTGAAGATTGAAATTAGGGTTTAGAGTTTGGGATACAGCATTCATCATCTTCCTCAACCGTTGTTAGCAACTAGCAAGCAAGTCAGCATTTGCTATTGCTACTGTCAATTTGCTACTGTCAATTTGCTACTGCCTGTTGCTTGTTTCATGATTTTGGATAGGCCCTTGTTGCTCCCTCTTTTTTTCTTTCCTTTTTTTTTTCTTTTTTTCTTTTGACCCTTGTGTAAATAAATAAATAAAGGGAAAATTACATTGAGGTATACTGAGGTTTGGCCAAAATACACATAGGTATATTGACATTTGAGAAATTACATTGAGGTATACTCCGGTGAAATTCCGGCTTAACATAACAATTTTATGACAATGTTACCCTTAGTATACCTTATTGAAACCTTTATATCAAAATATAAATTTAGGGCTAACCTTTTTTTTTTTTTTTTAAATTATGATGCTTACATTTTGTTTGTTAATTGTATTTTTATAAATTTTTTTTAGTCTCTATTTTAACATTTTATGAGGGGTTATGTCCAACCCTCTTTCAAGGGTATTATTGTCATTTCATGTGCTCCGGTCACCGGATTTGTGAATTTGCAGTAAGCTTTCCAAAATTGATATATCTCAATGTAATTATTCAAACGTCGATATACCTTTCTGTATTTTGGTCAAATCTCGGTATACCTCACTGAAAATAACCCATAAATAAAAAGGAAGACCACTACTTTTTTTTTTTTTTTTTAGAAGGTAAGAAGGTAGTACATATAAGATTAGGAGCTCCTCCTCTCGAGGCTAACTCCTAAAATATCATAATCTAAAATTTGCTTCAAATTATGATGACGAACTTCATTCCATCGAACTG
>BSSO01003610.1:0-16146 GCA_030267885.1 Mesembryanthemum crystallinum | reverse complement strand
AGCCTCAACCACTAGGCTACCACTCATGTGGTTGCATTAGACCACTTAATGAGCCACTTCACCATAGCTTTGTTCTGCCTTTTAACAATCCTCTTATCCACCAAATACTAAGGCACTCTTGTAGCATTCTTAGTAGTTAACACAGGTGTGCCAGTGTGAGTAGGAGCAGGGCCATGGTGTTTCTTCAAGAGGGAAATGTGCACAGTGGGATGAATGCTAGATCCGAATGGCAGCTGCAAGGTGTAAGCTACCTTTCCCACCCTTGCAGTAACGAGATAGAGCCCAAAGTACTTAGATGTAAGTTCCCGATTTGTTCTTGCAGCCACTGAAACTTGCATATAGGGCTGTAGGTTACAGGTACACCCAATCACCAACTGTATATTCTCTGTCAATTCTGTGTCTATTGGCCATTTGCTGCATCCTATTTTGAGCCTTCTCCAAATTGTGCTTCAGCAACTGTAAATTCTCTCTGGCTCTCAAACTTCTATCAACAGAGTCCACTGCTTTCTCCTCTGGTAGATAGGGCAAATGAATTGGGGGAGGTTGCCCATACACCACCTCATAAGGTGTACATTTAATAGCAGATTGGAAATTGGTATTATACCAAAATTTAGCTAAGGGCATCCACCTTGCTTATTCTTTAGGAGCTTCAAAACATATGCATCTCAAGTACCCTTCCAAACACCAATTGAGGACTTCTGACTGACCATTTGTCTGAGGATGATAGCTACTAAACATCAACTGATCCACCCCTTGAATGGACATCAATTCAGTCCAGAAAGTGTTTGTCAAACCTCAGTCCCTATTTGAAATAATAGTCTTTGGGAAACCTTGCAACTTATAGATATTATCCATGAAGACCTGAGCTACCTCCAATGCAGTGTATGGGTGTTTAAGAGCCATGAAGTGTGCATACCTGCTAAGCCTGTCTATCACCACAAAATCACTTTTTTGCCCTGAGAATCTTTGGAGACCTTCAATAAAATCCATAGCAATATCCTCCTATACGCCGTTTGGAATGGGGAGAGGCTGATTGAGGCCAGGATAGGCTGCATTATCTACTTTACACCTTTGGCAGATGGTGCATTCTCTTATAAAGCTTGCCACATCTCTCATCTTAGGCCAATAAAAGAGCCTTGCAACTGCAAGGTTGCTGTCACACCAGAATGACCACCCTGGTGAGATGAGTGTAACCAGCTGAGGATCTTAAGCTTGACCTCATTCACATCACCCACCACTAACTTGTTCTTCCTGGATCAAGTTGCACTTCTTTAATCAGCTTCTGAACATTCTCATCTAGCTACCATGATCCTTTAATGAGATCATATAAATCTGCATGCACACTAGAAATAGCCATTAGGAACAACTCAGCATGATGAACTCTTGATAAAGCATCTGTAACCTTGTTCTCCACTCCTTGCTTGTAGCTAATCTCATAACCAAACCCAAGTGGCTTGGAGAGCCGTTTTAGCTGGAAGGGGGTTGACAACCTGGTCTCCAATAAGTGCTTCAAGTTTTGTTGATTAGCTTTAATAACAAAGTGCCTGTCCAGGAGGTATTGACTCCACTTCTGAATTGCATGGATGATTACTAAGAGCTCTCTCTCATAGGTTGATAATGCCATGTGCCTTGGAGATAGGGCCTTGCTGATAAAAGCCACTGGATGGATGTCCTCCTTGCATCAAAATAGCTCTAATACCCTGATCTGAAGCATCAGTTTCCATAGTAAAAGTTTCATTAAAATTAGGTAAAGCAAGAACAGGCGGACTAATAATAGCCTACTTCAGGTTGTTGAATGCTTGTTCTTCCTCCTCACTCCACTTGAATGCATCCTTCCTCAATAATTGAGTCAATGCCTTGGCTATCTTCCCATAATCCTTCACAAACCTCCTATAGTACCTTGTCAAACCTAAAAATCCCCTTAGTTACTTGAGGTTCTTGGGTTGAGGCCACTCCTCCACTACCTTGATCTTATTTCTATCAGTTGCTACCCCTTCTGTGGATATGATATGACCTAGATATTCAATCTGGTTCTCCCTAAAAGCACACTTGCTCAATTTTGCCAGCAAGGAATGCTGCAGAATCTCCAAAACAACTCTAAGATGAGTTAGGTGATTAGCCCTGGTAGGGCTATAGATCAAGATATAATCAAAAAGCACCAATATGAATTTCCTTAAAAATGGTTTGAAAATGCGATTCATCAACCTTGAAAGGTTGGGGGGGCATTAGTGAGCCCAAATGGCATCACCAGAACTCATAGTGGCCACAGTGAGTTCGAAAAGCAGTCTTGTGCACATCTCCTGGATTCACCCTTATTTGGTAATAGCCTGATTTCAAATCAATTTTGGAGAAAAATTGAGTACCATGTAGCTCATCCGATGATTCTTTTACTAGGGGAATAGAAAATCTGTCTGGTATAATGGCTTTGTTGAGGCTCCTGTAGTCCACACATTTTCTCCAACCACCATCTTTTTTCTTGACTAACACCATTAGTGAAGCAAAAGGGCTATTGCTTGGTCTAATAACCCCTTGGTCCAGCAAATCTTGAGTAAATTGCTCTATCACATCCTTGTGCAGGTAGGGTCTGATGTTGATAGCTTGTGCCTCCTTCAGGGTATATTACGATCAAAACCTGGTCTGGAAGTATACTAAGAGGATCAGCAAATACTGTAGGAAAGTCATCAAGCACAAGCTGGATGTCTCGGGGTAGGGTAGTGTTTGTAGGTTTTGGTTTTGTTTGAATTTGGAAATGTGGGTGGTTGTCCTCTTTGTGCACAGCTGGCAACTGGATCATTAATTGCCCTCCATTCTGAATAGCCTTATCAAGCTTGTTCTGCCCCACTGTCTTCACTCCCTTTTCCATAGCTCCCCTCAGTAGCACCTTCCTCCCCTATGTCACAAACTCTATGGTGTGGTTGCTGTAGTCAAAGTGCACCTTACCCAGAGAAGTAAAGCACTGAATGCCCAGAACAAGATCACACCCTTTTAATGGCATTAAAGATACATCTGCTGTGAATGCCACCCCCGCATCTTCCACTGGAATCTCTCAATTGCAGTGTCACATGTCATGTCACCCTGCCTCCATCAGTCACTCTCACCAGCATGGGTTTTTTTTTGGTTGTAGGCAGCCTAGTTTAGAAACTACATCAACATCCAAGAAATTATGAGTACTCCCTGGAAGCAACTGTAACGGCCTTCTTTCCACATTTCCTGTCACCCTTATAGTCTGGTAGTCAGCTACACTCGCTAAGGCATGCATAGAAATTTGAGCTAGCTCATTGACCTCCTCTTCCATTTCCACCTCCTCACGTTCTTATTTCTCAACATCCTCCACCTCTAAATGAAACACTTGGGGTCTCTTACCTTTACACCTGTGGCCATACTCATATTTTTCCATCACAAAAGAATCATAGCCCTTTAGCCCTCTTTTCAACCATCTCTGCAGGGGTCAAGGCTCTTCTGGTAACATTTGGCTTAAAAGGGGCTCCAGGTGGTCTATTAGCTGCCCATGGTTTATTGTTTTGTGTTTGAGGTTTAGGTTAGAAGGGGACAAGGCTTTTTGTGGTGATTGGGGTAGGGAGTAATGGTGGTTTTGGTTGGTGTTTGGATTTTTTTTTTCTTTAAGGGAGGCCTCATGAACCTTGGCTAAGCAAAAGGCTTGTTGGATAGTTATAGGGTTGAACAATCTCACCATATTGTATTTCTTCTTCCAATCCAGTCACAAAGCAACTCAAGCTATACTCAGTGGACAAGTTCATCCTACTGATGATACCATCAAAGGCATCATGGTACTCCTTGACAGTGGTAGTCTGTTTCAACATGACCAGTTAGACAAATCTTACTCTCAAGGCCTTAGTATATTCATTCCAGTTCATGGTTTCAGTCCTTTTACTCTTCATAAATGCCTAATGCCATTGCAAAGCTTTTCCCTCCATGTGAATAGCTGCTAACCTCAGCTTAGTTTGCTCACTAACATTATCCAACAGAAAAAATTGCTCCACCTTATACAACCAAGATTTCAGTTCTTCCCCATTAAACTTGGAAAATTCCACCTTAGTGAGCCTAGCTGAATATGGGTTATAAGCTTAAATGTTCCTATTTTCCCCTTGATCATGATTTCTACCACCAGTATCAGTAACTACCACCCTTATCAACATCATTAGCCCCACTATTACTCGATTCATCCTTATGTTTATCAGCCACAATTTGAGTCATTTGCAGATATAACCCAGAAATTAAATCATGTATTTCAGAAATTGTTCTCACATTTTCAGATATGGTTAACCCCTGTTGCTGTTGAACTGATTCAAATCTACCCCCAAATTTATCAAGGGTGTTTTTCAGTAATACCTGGATTTCACTGAGTGAGGGATGATGCTCTCCTCCTGATGATCCGTCCTTATCAGTGTTGCTCTGCTTCCGCATAAGTCTAGTGATAGCTATTGTCTTCAATCCGAGGAGCATTTAGCTCTGACACCAGTGATGCAATTCAATAAAATAAAAATGTGAAATGAGGTTGGATAGATTACCAAGACTCAATCACAGCTCAATAATCTGGAGAATAGAATTAGAAAGAACTAATTCTCGAAATTATGAGCAAGGAAATAGGAATATTGAGAGAGGAGATTTTAGAGAGAGGAGATCAGATATTCTCATTCATGGTGAAGGAAGGAATACAAGCCTTTACATATATAGCCACATCTGATCAAAAATAACAATTCTCTCTCCTCTTCTAGTAACTCTCAGCAGCAGGGACACCTGCCCACATCCATTGCATTTACCTGAGTATTGGCATATTACACTCAGGTGACCCGACGTTTACATAATATCTAAGAGGTGAATTTTATTTTTGAAACTATAATGAAAATTATATTTTCGGTGATAGGAGATGTGAAATGACTTGTTCACCCTACTCAAAGATGAGAAAAAAATGATACCTAATACCCTACTTAGGTGGGGAGATGGGAGGAGAGAGAGTGGGATAGAGGTAGTGGTGATGGTGGAAATGGGTTAGATGGTGGTGGTGGAAATGGGTTTCGATGGTGGTATGGGGATGGGTTCCGGTGGGGAGGGGAAAAGGAGGAGAGAGAGTAGGGAGGGTTGGGGTAGGTTGTCTTCTCAAAGGTATAAGGGTATTTTTGTCATAATTAACCAAAATAGTAGTTATTAGGTCTGAAATTCGATGCCACGTCAGCGTCCGATCCTCGGAAGTACGTCGGAGGTCACCTGAGTGATAGTAGTTTCAAAAATAAGTCACTTCTTGGATATTATGTAAACGTCGGGTCACCGAACTGTAATATGCCAATATCAAAGGTCACCGGAGTGAAATTTTCCCTAGATTTTATTACATCAGCTGCCAATTTCTTCTAGAAGTGCAAGGAGAGATTCTCCTGCTGATAAGGCATAACCACCTCCTCTAGTGGACTTGCAATTAGTTGAATATTCCCCTCCATTGGAGTAGCTTGGGCCTGGGCTTGTGCCATGCTCGTATCGATATGATAATTTACCCATATTCTTTCTTTTATATTCTTGCTCATTGTTTATGGGATATTTGGCATTGATTCTATTTGCAATGATGACAGTGATTTTGTGTTGGAGATGTTCTTGTGCTACACCTGGTGGCATTCTTATGCGGCTGTAATTGAATTTGAGGGCATTGGAACTTTGCTAGGATTGTCACCATCGAATGGTTTAGACATAGCAAATAGAGAGGAAGGAACAGAGAGTTGTTTATTCTGATCATTATGAAATGATTACTACAGAGGTGACGCAGAATGTAAAACTAGGCTTAACAAACTTACACTAGCTGAACTACAAATAGAATATAACAGATTCTAGATCCTTTAACCGATTGTTATTTGTAATTAGAGGCATGATGAGTGACTTAGTGTGTGTTAAACGCCTGGAAATAGTACATTCATCTAACGTATACACTATCACATTGACAAATATGGCTGGAGCAGAGTTGAGCGTTGTTGTGTTCGAGAATAATTGTAAGTCAATCTCGAGCAACAAGCTGTGAAGATATAGTTCGAGCTTGACACTTTTTTTGAACTTGAACTTGGCTCGATTAAGTAAATGACGACTGAGCTTGCACTGGTAAACAAGTTGAGCTTGAGCCAAGCTCAACCATGCTTGTTAATAAACAAACGAATATTAAATTAAATTTAACATATTAAAATAAGGAAAATTTGCGGGAAACCACCTAATATATGTCGTACGAAAAACCCCCTAATATGTTATTTTTTTTTTTTATATTTTTATATTTTTGCAAGGAACCACCTTATATCACGTTTTCTTTGTAGAAGACTACCTATTTGACCTGAAATGACTGATTTGCCCTAACATTACCCTTTTGTCAATTTAAATCAATTTATTTTATTATAAAATTCCATTGCCTTCCAAACTATTTTCCTTTTCCCTAATTCTAGTATTCTTCCCTTCCCCTTTATCCCTCCTCGCCCATCACCTTAGCAACCACCATTTGCACCAAAACATTTTCCTAACCTTGTCCCATGTCATTTCTCAACCAAATTATGACCTGCACCATCTATTTTAATAAGGGCACCTATCAAATTACTAACAATATGAATGTTTTTGATTATTTAGGTATTATTACGATAGCTTTATTGAGTGAAGATACTGAGAGGAATTGAAGAGAGAAATTGGAGTAGAAAATCGAGATATTTAAGTTAATTATATATTGGAGTAGGCACTCATAAGGATTTTCCATTTAGGGGTTATGGTGGGTGAAGGTGTCGGGGATGTGATTATGTGATGGCTGGGGAGCATAGATAAAGGGAAGCAAAGAGGAGGAAAAGGGAGGGAGAAATTTATTAAATGCCAATTTTGGGTGGCCAGGGTGATGATGATTATGGTGGTCAAGGGGATGGTTATGGTGGCTATGGTGGTGGAGGAGAAAGAGAGAGAAGGGGGAGGGAAGAGGAAGGAAATGGTGGTTTTTTTTTTTTTTTATTTTTTTTTTTTANTTAAAAAAAAAAAGAAAAATAAGTTAAATTAGAATTGATTTAATATTTCGGAAAAAAAAGTTATTTAAGTGCAAAACGGTCATCTTAAGCCACTTTGGTGGTCCTTTACAAAATGAGAATTAAAAAATACCTCTATTGCCACATTGGTATTTAAAAAAACTCCGGCAACATTAGGGTAATTAAAATGACCGATTTGTGCAATTGAGTCCAAAAACTAAAATTACGACGAGAATTTCCGGCGATGCATACTTTTTAAATATGTTTTTCTTATTTTCTTCAATTTTCACTGCCTTAAAATAGCTTCAAAAGGTTATTAAAGTGAAGGGGGTAAATAATTCGGGGATTTTATAACAGAAATAATTATTTTAAACAAATATTCGCCGGAATCGGAATCTCACTTTTAAGACTCAAGTGCGCAAATCTGTCAATTTAAATATCATATTGTCGCCGGAGTATTTTTAAATACCAATATGGCAATAGGGGTATTTTTTAAATACCCATTTGTCATTTTTGCCAAGGGGTTTCTATACAAAAATAATTTTAAAAGGTGATTTTCCACAAATAGACATTATCTTAGGTGGTTCCTCGCAAATTTCCTAAATAAATATATTGATAGTAGTGTGATTGATAGTATGAAAATATTTAAAATAATTATATATTAGAGTTTGAAATGGGGCTCAGAGGAGCATTAATTGAACACTAAAGAGCTTTTAAACAAATGCAATGAGCCAAGCATAGCTTGTTTTGGAATTTGTTCATGCTCTTTTGTTTAGTTCAAGGTTAACCTTTGACTGAACTTGATTGAGCAATTCGCAAGTGTACTCGGTTTGCTTACGGCCCTAATTACAAATGTAACACTGGCTGCTTTATATGTGATTTTAATTTTTGTTTGTTTGTAGGTTGACTTAACTGATTATTTTTATGTTGGTCACTAATGCTTTCACTACATTGGGTATGTAGTTGGACCAAGTGTATGAGCTCAATACTTCTAAAATCTCCAATAAAAACGCTCATGTTTACCTACCAAAGTGAGCCCATATATGTTGGTTGGTTAAGTAATGTTTCTATGCTTGAGGAAGATTGAGGTATTAGACTAGGAAATGAATTTAGCAGCTAATCCAATTTTTTCGAGAGGGAGGAAAAGAAATTATGCTAATAGTTTTGGTTTTCAGTTGCAAGGAATTTTTACAGTTTAACAAACTTCGGGCAAAGAGCAAAGTCTAACTCATTCATAGCTTTGGAATTATATGAGGTTGCTACCGAAAAAGGTTGTTTGTATTTTGACAGAACTTCTCTGCTTGTTTCTCATATCCATAGGATTCCAAGTACCCCTATGGGGCTTGCTGCTCACATTAATGGTTATCCCAAATGCTAGGGTTGTTTGTATGTATGCGACATTCCGCTAAACATATTTGCGGGTAAGAAATATATGTGCTCTAAATTCTAAAACCAACTTTTCCAATGAGTGATGAGTGTTGGAGATCAAGCAGGAAAACAACTGATATATGAGTTTATGAAACGATGAAATAACTCGGGAACATCTTGCAGCAACTTAGAATTTGTTGTGAAACTGATCTCATATCTCAAGTATCTAACTATCCTATGTTGCATTGGTGTTGATGTGGTCATGTGGATAGTGAATTTGAACATGTGGTCCACAGATGGGATTCATATTGGCAGTGCTTGGGAGGATGTTCATGAGGATTGACAAGAAACTGAAAAGCTCAATGGATTCGAACAATCTTGTTTATTGTCTCATCTGTATATGCTGTATTACGTATTCTTCACAATTTCTGGTTTTGTTTTCTACTTTCTAGTTTTCTGAATGATAGTTTTCCTCCTTTTCATGCTTTTGCAGAGATTTCTTCAACTTGTTTGGCTGCTTGCTTGAACCAGCCACTGTAAGTTCTTAACTTTCCAATTGGTGATGGGATTTTAATTTGCCCACTTTATTTTGCCTGATCCTTAGAGGATATATATTGCATTCATAGATGGAAAAAAAGCAAATGGCAGCATGCTGCAAGTTGTCTATGTTCTGTTTGTTGATCTTTGGCCTTTGTTTCCTGTTTGAATGAACAAAAATTCTCTAAATATGTGATTCCATATGTGTCTCTCTTGATTGTATCGAATTCTCCTACTCTTCTTGCTTCTATTAACTGAATGCAAAACAATGGCCCTTATTGTTGTTATGGAAATATGATTATTGTCTCCATCAAGATTATCGTGCTTGTGTTTATTATGCTATAGTAGTCAATGTTTTATGATACAACTTGCTATTAGTTTTTACAATTGTTCTAGTTTGTGTACCACTTTCATATTCGTTACCGGTCTTAATTGTAAGGAACACAATCTTGGTTAACTGAAAGTTGTCGTGTCCTTGTGCAGCTTCCAACACAATTTTATATGGCCATGGTATGACTGTAATCCTTGTCATAGTCAACTTTTTTTTTTCTTTTTTTTTTTTTGAGAAATTTACATATCTTTTGCTCTTCTTTTGTTAAAACATCTCTCGACATACTCTTGGATATCAATTTTTTGCAGTTGTACACCGTGACAACCCTGACTCTCACTCTACAATCGGTATATTATGGTCACATCTATCCTCGATTGAAGTTCAACAGACAAGTCCACAAAGTAGGTTCTAATTCATCTTTTATGTGTACCCCTAATTAAGTAATTTCTTAAGAACTCCTCAGAACTGCTGTAAGGAGACAAAACTTTCTCTTAATTAGCTCCTTTTTTGTGCATGTGGGTTGCCCGAGTCTTTGCTAAACTGGTTACCCTGAATTGACTTTCAAATTTAGACTGTAAATTGATTCATGATGGTTTAGCGACCAAAATTGGGTGCTACCAGATGGGTACAGTTTTTTTTTTTTTTTCTTTCAATAGTTTTAAAATGTTTATATGTGTTCACATAGGTCCCCAATGCAAAATTCTTTTGTAAAATGAATCTGGAATTCAAACACTTTGGCTAGGAAAGGTATCCTTGCTGCTGAAAGTACATGCTTAGATAGGAGAAGTATTGCGTAGTATTTTTAATTCTTCAAATGGTTAGCAGTTTAGCACTAGCACGGCATATTTAAGATTAGGGAAATTTCACTCCGGTGACCTGAGGTTATGATATATTTCACTTAGGTGACTCGAAGATTACATAATATCTAAGAGGTGACTTCATATTGCAAAAACTATGAAACTCATTGTTTGTGTGATCAGAGCAGCCAAAAGACCATAATGGCCCTACTTTTGTATATCCTTTGGCAGAAGTTAAAAAAAAAAAAAAGAAAAAAGAATTATTCTATTAAAATCACCCAAAAAAATCTTATTTTAAGGAGTTTTTTTTATTTTTTTAAAAGAAAAAAGGGAATTTTTTTTTTTTCCTTTTCACATGTAAAAAAGCCTTTAAATGTTTCTCATATACAAAGGGGTAGTTTGGTCATAAAAAATGTATTGTTACTTGTGATTTCTGAAAAGTAGGTGACACGTTAGCAACTGATGAGCGGAAGTCTGGTTCAAGTCACCTGACTGAAAATAGTTTCAAAATGAAGTCACCTCTTAGATATTATGTAAACGTCTAGTCACCTAAGTGAAATATGCTATACCCTCAGGCAACTGTGACTACAAAATTGTTGTAACTTTATTAGGGTTTGGGTTATAATTGTTGAAGGAATACTTTAATTAGACATTTGCATAAGAGTGCAATTCGGCGAAGATTTACGCTCCGTTTGGTAGGACGGAAAGGATTTTCCTGGAAAATGGTTTTCCGTTTTTCCCTTGTTTGGTTTCCTAAATTGGGGGAAAATGATTTTCCTTGGATGAAGGAAAATGTTTTCTTTTCGAGATAAGAGGAAGTCGATTTTCCGCCATCTTTCTCGGACCAAAATTCAAGCCCTGATGCTTCTCAAAGCCATTTTTGAGCCTTCAACATTCTCAAAACTCAATCCCCACTCTCTGTCTCTTCCATACTCATCTCTCACTCTCTCTCTCTCACCTCCTCTAGCTGGTATCCTTCTCTCTCCTCTTTATATTTCCTCAGATTTGATATGATTTGGTACTATGGCTATGGCTGCTTTCCTTTGAACGAATTGGCGGTGTCTTGAAGGAACTTGGCCATGTCCTCATCGAAGTTGCATTTCAATGGTGATCGCTGACGAAATATATAGGTATTCTTCAACAATTGGGTGGTAGATGAGGAATCGTCATTGATCGATGGAAGAGTGACAATCGTCGCACTTCGTGGCCAAAAGCCTGCAAATTTTGTGTGTCAACCATAAGTATGGTTGTTTTCCAATCTGCTTGATAATCAAAGCTGCAATTAGATTGGCAATTTCCCTCACTGTCGCAATTTATCAAATTGTGCAAAATGGGGATGAAATTAGGGTTAATAGGATGGCCATGATTGAGAAATTTATCTGATTGATTTCGTACGTTGGTACTCTTTTCAAGTTCTCTCTTCCTTTGTACTCAGATTGAAATGGTTTATGAACTTTCCATAATCTTATTCTTTGGATTGGGTGAGCAGGGATTTCAACTTTCGTGTCTGTTGGCCTCTTTCTTGTTCATAGATGAATTCAATGCTTTCCAAAGGCATAAAAATGTTTTCAGGGAACTTTTACGTAAATGCAACCAAGCAGGGGAACATTGCAATATAATTAGATTTTCCCCCGAAAAATATTTTCAGCTGAAAATGATTTTCAATTGAAAATATATTCCGTCCAACCAAACGGAGCCTTAACTATTTACATGCCTTGTTGTCAATAAGCCAAAGTTTCATGTTTGTTGAAACATTTTACTGATGTTACAAATATCTAGGATTGGCTTCTGAACATAGAATTACAGGGGTATATCCGAAATTTAAGCATATAAAATTTTATTGGCATCTAGTAGGTGGTCATCATCCTTAATTCTTCCTATTTCTCTCATGAGAACATTCATTGCCTTTTCTTATTACTTCAACTCTTCAAGAAGTGATGAACTCCTTTGACTGAGAGTTGTATGTTCTTACTCAGCCATAAACTGGCTCTTTGTTCGAAACATTTAGGGAAAACTAACAAACTGCAAGCCAAGCATATGTTCTCTCTCGTTGAATAAAGGTCATCAGGGATTTTCTTGGCCACTATTGGTGGGCGGGTTCCAGACTTCCAGGAGCCTTTGCATTATGGAGTCTAGGTTGTTGAGGCTAGTGTCAATGTTGTAGATCTCATGGCATTAATTGGTTGAAACTTTTACCCAGGATGAAGAGGCCAGTGGCGGAGCGTGGAGGAGACGTTGATAGGGGTCAAGCTATTCACGTGAGATTTTTGGGCTAGAATCTTGCTTGATTGAAACTGCACCAATTGCTACAAAGAATTTAATAATTGTGTTAGATAGGCTGGACATCAGTCGGAGAGTTTGAGGAGTGTGTTTGACATTTTTGAGTTGGTAAGTCAATGCGGAACTTTGATTAAAAACTTGGTCGATGAGGGCATTGGTCAAGAATGGTAAGTGGGGCTGCAACCTTTCTATTTGTTACCTATATGTTACCTCCCAAAATGAAAGACAAAAAGAGGCTTTCAAGCAAGTTTGGGTGATAAGGTCCCAGAACTACCGCAACCCGTTTCACAATCAGGTCAAGGGGTGATTTCCAGGTCGAGGTAGCTTCAGCTGACATGGATTAGGAGAATGCAACGTTGGTGGTTGATCCTGGCAGGGAAATGATGCGTAATTTAGCACACTCAGATGCAGCGGAAACACAAGATCATATTGTTATAATTTCTGGGTTTATGAAAATGGAATAGGTAAAATCAGCGTTTGTATTCTATAAAGACACAAAGAACACAAAATAAAAATTTCAAGAACAAGTCCCCAAACTTTGTCTAAAGGTGAAACCATTGGCAAGACATAAAGAACTCACAAACATAACTCGTAGTGTTTCCGAGTTGCCAGCGACGTTGGTGACAAAAGCTAATGGTCATGGCTAGCCCTTCTCTAGGTATATGGGACACTCTTCTTCTGGGGAAAATGAGGTTGATTCTCAGTGGGATTGACAGGTTGGCCTAAATGAGGGATGACGATTAGGGGAGGGAGAACTAATTGTGACGACGATGAGGGGAGGGAAAACTAATTGTGACGACGATCAGGGGAGGGGGAACTAGTTGTGACGACGATCAGGGGACGGGAAACTATTTGCGAGGACGATCAGGCAGGGAGGATATAGACAGAACATACTTTTTCCGGTAGCAGTGGCATGGGTTGCGATTTTACGAGCTAGGGTGCTTCAGGTGACTCAACTCCCTATTTGGTGATTTTGATGGTAAGGTTAGGCTTCGGCTTGCTGTCCTAAATGTAGGCAGGTTGATTGGGGACACATGCTTGTTTGTCTCGTGGGTAGATACATTACAAGTTTGCCTGATTGTGATGTAACCTCTGGCAACTCATAAGAGACTCATGAGGGATCATGTCGTGATATCACGATTCCTACTTTAGGAAAGGGATGATGATGATCTTTTCAGTGAATTTGAAGTAGATAAAGGGCTTCTTAGTAAAAGTATGCAAGGGCAGGAAAGGAGCCTGAGGAATGAGGAAGGGGAAGTCATTCTCTTTAATTCACTTATTCAGTTGTCAGTAGGTGCTAGTCCTGCCAAAATCATACTCACCTCGAATGATTTCATGACACGAAATGTGATTTGACCAGCATGCTCTTGACCTGGAAATTATTGAGTGAAAGCCCACTCATTCATGGGACCGCCTGTTTGACGCTGAAGCTTGACTAATGAAAGATGGACTAAAATGCTTTAAAGCTATGTTGCATGGAAACGGACACGGACACAACACGAACACTGGGAAGCGCCAATCCGCAAAACTAGAGGACACGAACACGACAATTAAAAAATATTAATTTTTAATATTTAATCGTTTTTAGAAATTTTTAATTTCAATACATATAGTACTTGTTCATTTTAACTCAATTATATGGAAAAAAAAAAAGAGAGTTAAAGCATCATCAAGAGTCTTAAAACCACACAACAATAAAAGGGAGAGAAGAGAGCTTGTACTTGGAGCAGAAAGCTCCAGCGAGATGAGAGAGACTTGCGGCAACCGGGGGTAGTGGCTGCCGAGGAAGATAAATGCTGGTAAGGGCTGGCACTGTGACCCGGTGAGAGAAACGGGGGGAGAGAAGTGGTGGCTGTTGAGGGGTGAAGAATGTCGTGCATAGAGGAGGGAAGATGCGAAGTTTTAGGGATTTCAATTTTCAGATTTTTTTTTTCCAATTTGTTTTTAAAACCCAGATAATATCTGGAGGTGTCCCGCCTAGGGTGGAAACGTGCCCCGTTTCATGTCATGTGTCCAGGCGTGTGTCCAACACCATTTCGGATGGTTTCTGTTGACGTGGCTTTGTACACACGTCTGGGACACGTGTCGGTGGCACTTTCGGGAGTGTTGTGTCAAGGTTTCTGACAGGGGATACGTGACCTCGGTGCTTCCGAGTTTTAAAGTATGTAACTTGTAATTGCAAGTAACTTATGTCCGCTCTTGATATCGACATTACTCTAATTGATTATTTTATTATATCTTTATTATTTTTATATACGTATAAGCACATTAAAAACACATTGCATTCAGTTCTTATAAGTTAGATTATGGTTGAAAAGTGATTAAGAAAAATAACCACTTAAATGGTGTTGTTCACCTGGTGCGTTGACCCGAACTCGAGTTCTCTGGTTGGGATTGACCATTTCTCAATCCGAACTAGAAAACGACTCAACCAAACCCAACCTGCCTAACCGCCCCTTTTGACAATTGCATATGGTGATATAGGAGTATCCGTGTTGATCATGGATCATCAAGCAATAGTGGTGAGCCCATCTTGAACTAGTCAAGAGGTTGCTTGTCTTATTTGGATTGGACTTGATCTTTTGGAGAATGTGTGGCTTGATTGCATTAATCTTAATGACAAGGAGAATAAGTTACTTTGGAGGCCCACCTTTATGGCTGTCTTTTGGTGCCTTTGGTTGGTTAGAAATGCTAGGATCTTTATGGTGTCTCAAAGCCTCCCGTGTTCGTTTGGGATCAGATGGTGTATGTGGCTTCTTACGGGCAAAAGCTGCCGTGGCTTTTAAGGGGATTTCTCTCTCTGACGTGCAATGTCATTGGGGGGATTTATAATTAGTCTAATTATTAATATTGTTTTTTAATTAGAGGACTTCTTTTACTCGTTGATTGTGTCTCTTTGATTTTTTTTTCATTAATTAAAGGAAAAAAAAGATTTGTGAGTGAATTGCTGGCTGGAATGACTGGAATTCATCTTTGTTCATCTGTTAATTGGCTTCATTTATCTTTTCTTTTCAGTTATTAAGAGTTTTCTAAAAGTAAAAAAAATAAAAAATAAAATAGAAGTTATGACTTATGAGCTCCCTTCTATGTTGAACATGGATGTAACTAGCTTTCTGAGTTTATATATAAAAATTCGAGCAAAGTATTAAAGTCCATTTAAGGTGTCAGATACGTATGTGTATGGCTGAGAAATTTGAAGACTCGAGAGTAACAATGTCGTCTTACCCTGGCTTACAGAACAATGTGGCAATTCATAGATTACAAAATGACTTTCCAAGCTGTCTTGTGACTGCACCTATTTTCTATGACATCTATCCCAAAATATCTAGTCATCTGATGTTTTGATTGTGGTGCAGCATATGATGCCTGATCAGATTGAGGTGGGAGAACATAGTCAAGGTGATAACAGTGAAGAAGGAGAACTTATCAATGGCAGTTGCGGAAACAGACTAAAATCCAGTATTTCCCAGAGTGGTACTACTATGAGTTCACCTATTTCACTGCCGGCCCTTCCACGTTGTCGTTCTGCTGAACCGGATTCATATTACACGTAATCTTTTTATTCACTTTTAAATTTTACCTCTTTTTTTAATGGTCTGCTCTAAATTTAGCCTCAATGGTGCTTGAGTATGTGGTTCATCTGTCATTGGTAGATGTAGGACTCTGTTATCCTGAGTGGCATTTGGCAGTGGCATTGTGCAACTCCCTATGGGTTTCTGGTACATTAGTTAATTATCATGAAGCCCAAGATAAGCGCAGACTTCTGTTAGAACTCCTGAATCTCTATCATCTCAACAAAGTGATCCTTTTTCCTAACACAAATTCTCAAATGAGACGCGTCTCATCT